>LOJH01068601.1:0-10078 GCA_001685095.1 Ellobius talpinus
CACACACACACACACCACAAATGAAACTTTTGCACATTGGATTGTATTCCTAAATTACCTCATAACAGCTTTGCTATAATCTGACATTCAAAGGAAAGTTTCTCTGCTCTCAGTTCTCTGTCAAATGATCTGCAACTGGTCAGCGACATACACCAAGGAACAGAGAAATTCAGTTTTCCTTACTCCTGCCTCAACCCACACAGAAATTCAGTCCCTACGAAAGCTACAGACAAGTCTTCATGCATGGAATCCTACCTTAAGCATGGTCTTCCTCCTGCTCAACAAACCACAATGAGCAAAAATCCAGAACCTCGTCTACATCAGAGCTCTGCTCTCTAGTTCTCTATTCTGCACCGTGGCTTAAGGAAACTAAAAATAATGGCCACAAGAGTTCCAGAAGCTTGTGTCAAAGTCCTTCAAAAGCAGAAAGTGGAAGTTACATGGAACTTCTTCTCTTAGTATTACAGACTCCGTGCCTTCTTGGCTAAAGTGTGACACTTATACAAGGAAATATAATTTAGTTCATCTATCATCCTCTTGAACTGCCAGCTCAAAGCAAAAGTCTAACTTCCCAGTCTTAAACCACGTGTAAACCTCAATTTCTTTCCTTATGGTATAAAAGCAAAGACCAAAACCACACAGCTAGTGACAATGCTACCAAAACTAACACCAAGTGCTTCTTATCCAAGACATGACTATATCTACCCTAAAGTTATAACATTTTGTCAAAAGAATCCAAAGTGCTATCTCCCTGGCTGTGGGCAGTAACGACACCTGGCTCCATCTCAGATGGTGGCATCTTAAATGGCCTTGAATGGGACAGAAAGTTATTGGGGAATTTTTTTTGTCAGTCATGTCTCTCCATGGATGCTCAGATAAAAGCACATTATCTGTGGGAAACACTACAGTTTAAAAGTGAAACAAAGATAACATTTGTTTCCTTTTATTGAAAAGGTTTTCCCCTCCCTAGATTCCTCCTAGTTCCTCCCCACCCCTCTTCCCATCTGGATCTGCCAATTTTCTGCCTCTCATTAGAAAACAAACAGGCTCCTAAGGGATAGAAATAGAATAAAATAAAATAAAATAAAAGCTATAATGAAAACTAACACATCAGAATTGAACAAAACAAACAGACAGAAAAGATCCAAGGGAGAGCACAAGAAAGAGAGACTCACTTGTTCTCACAGTCAGGAATCCCATAAACTAGAAGCCATAAACATGTACGCAGAGGACCTGATGCAGACCTGCGCAGGCCCTGTGTGTGCTTGCTCAGTCTCGGGAAGTTCATATGAGCTTGACTCACATTGCTTTAGAGGGCCTTGCTTTCTTGGTTTCCTCCAACACCACTGACTCTTATACTCTTTCTGCTTCCTCTTCTGAGAGGTTCCCTGAGCATTNGGGGGGGGGTTGATGGTGACATCCCATTTTATGGCTGAGATTTCCAGTGTTTCTCATTCTCTGTATAATTCTCTGCATACTGTCTGGCTGTGGGTCTCTATATTCATTCCCATCTGCCATAGTAGGAAACTTCCCTGAGGATGGCTGGCAAAGGCACTGATCTATGAGTATGTATCAGCAGAATATACATTTTTTTCTTTTTTAAGATCAATACTATTTGGTTTTACCATAGGTCCCTGGGCTACGTAGTCTCAGGTTCTTGGTCACCCAAGCAAGGTTTGATATGGGTTCCACCTCGTGGAACAGGACTTCAGTCAAAACAGATATTGGTTGGTTACTCCCACAGGTTTTGTCCCACCATTGCACTAGCCTACCTTGCAGGCAGTACACTCCTATAGATAATAAGGGTTTTGTGGCTGGCTCAGTGTGTACATTTCTGTTTTGATAACATTCAGAATACCTTCCTACACAAAACCACTGGAATGTAGGGGTGAAGGCTCTATGTAGGCACCAGCTCAACTTTTCCATATTCAATGAGTTGTTAAGGTGTTGTTCTCAGCAATGGAACCTTGCTGTAAGTGTGTGGAGAACAATCTATAGAATTTATGACTTTTTATATTAATACACAGCAATTTTAAATAAAAGTAACTTTCAATTTTCTGCACCTGGAGCAGGGTGGGGATTATATGTGCTGAGGGGACAAAATAGATTTTTAAACATTTTTTAAACAAACTTGGCTGTTACTGTCAAAGCTTGGGTAGCCATCCTATGGCTATCTTGAAGACTATGCAACTACGAACTGTGGCTAAATGAAGCATTTGTTTTTCTTTATATTCTAGAAGGCACGTCTTTCTTTTCTTTTATTTCTGCCTTCTTTTTCTCCCTTTTTCCTTTTCTACCAATTAGCTTGATTTAAGTTGGGTTACTATTAGCATGAACTGCATCCTTTGACAATGCAATATTTAGTGGAGAATTCGAAGGAGAAGAGGGTGGTAACAGGGACAGGAAGGTCAGCAGCCCATGACTAAATACCTCCCCCAGTCGCTCTACTGTGTATAATCAATGCTGGGATAATGGAGGGCATGCTGGGCTTGAAATTCTCTGACCTGTTTGATAACCTCTAAGAAAAGGCAAATCTAATGCTAATTCATCCACTTTCTCAGTGATCTTCCTCTGGAAAAGGTCCCCTCTCTTAAATTCTCTTCTCAGATCCAAAAGGGATGCCTGGGCCAAAAAAAAGAAAAAAGAAAAGAAAAAAGAAGAAGGAGAAGGAGAAGAAGAAGAAGAAGATGCTATGCAATCTAATGTTATCCTGAAGATGTTGTGAAGTAAATAATCCATTTGACATCTCAATTCTCAACAGAACCAAATCTTCTTGATAAATGCTCCCACACCAACAGACAGGATTATTTTCTAAAATCATCCACATAGCCACTTTGTTTTTATAGTTTGCAAACCCTGTTAAGTGGTCATGTGATGTCTGAGGTTATTTCCATAGGGCCCTGAGTTGGGTTCCTCCATCTTGCTTCACATTCCATCTGAATTTACTGACATCGATCCACTAACATGGCGAAACTCTCACTTTCTTGCTTTGATTTTACCCTTTGCGGTTGCCTTTAGGCACCATGTAACTGAGTATGCAAGCACAAAATTGAGAGTGGGGCACAGCTAACACTCTCTTGGAATGAAGCAGGACCTAAGACAGTCAAGACAGAGTTAGGGAGGCCTCAGTGTCCAGAAAGCCTGGTCAGACAGACAATAGACAATATGTAGCTAGGAAAAGCACGAAGGTTGCATATGTGTTAGTTGCCTCTCAACTTCAGGCCCTTAAATACCTTATGTTTTTACATTAACAAAGGTTGTTCTGTGTCCAGACAGGGGCAGCCATGTGCCTTGGACCCACACCCCAAGATCTTTGTCTCCATTGCTTTTGTATTGTCATGGCAAAGCACCATGACCAAGGCAACTTATAAAAGAATGCATTTAATTGGGGGCTGATGATCCCAGAATGTCTGTGTCTATGACCATCACGGTGGGAGCATGGAAGTAGGCAGGTAGTCAAGGAACTTGAGCAGTAGCTGAGAGCTTACGTTTGATCTAAAAGAAGACAACAGAAAGAGAGCAAGCTACCTGAGAATGGTGTGGGCTTTGGAAACCACCATTTCCAGGACTCACCTCCTTGAACAAATCAAAACTTCCTAATGCTTCTCAAACAGGCCTACCAACTTTGGACCAAGAATTCAAATTATATAAGCCTACTGGGACTGTTATCACTCAAGTCACTGCAGTTTTACAAACCTTTGTCCTAGGTTTGAGTAATAAAGTTAGTCCTTGGAAACATGGTTGAGTTGATAGCATATTTCAACAACTTAAGTCATGCTACCCATCCATGTAAGAACAGTAATTCTGCACTCAGCCTCATTTCTCTTAGAGACATGTGTCTCCCGTGAAAGGGAAGAGATGAAGCTCTTCTCTGCTAACCCCTACATTCGCAGAACCTTCCTTTGTTCTAGAAGGAAAATCTTTCTGATTCATAGAGAGCAGGGAACTGTCCACTCTAATACATAAACTATAGCATTTATGGGCCCTTCCATTTTTCCTGGTGAGAGAACAATATTTGACCAGTGTGAACTGTCTCCACCACAGCTTTCCCTTGACTAATTACACCCTTCTCCCTCTCCGTTTTCTCACATTAGAACAAGAGCAGCTCTAGCTCAGACCAGGCATCAAAGCTAACTTTCAGAGACTACACCTCTTCTTTTTCTCACACCGTAGAAGGAACTACCCAAATATCCTCTCCCAGAATTAAGTTTAAGCTCAACACCAACTTGTCTTCCCAGTTACCTGCATTTCTACTGTTTTTGCTCTTCCATATTGGCAAAAAAAAAGAAAAGAAAAAAAACCTGTCTGGAAGCTGAGACATTGTTAATATCACCTGTTTCTCCAGAACTTAGCAACCCCACCAAGGAAACATGAACCTATTAACAGCACAGGAAGAGAAGTATTCTCTGATGCCCCTGCTCCCTTGGCCCATATGTCGTAGATTCTGATGCAGGTCAACAGGAGGACGATGGTGTCGATTAACTTCACACCCAAGCAAGGTTGGGAGCAAGGCAGAAAGAAGCACTGGGATATGTGGACAGTCTCAGAATTTCTGCTTTCACTTGAGCCATGCATTCAGCAAGGTGTCCGAGATGCAGGCGAGCAAGTTCATGTCGCAGCAAGAACAGGCTTTGGGCATTCATGAAGAAGTTCGAGTGCCCCCGGGGCCATGTCAAAGCTTCTGTGGTAGTCCAACTGTGGCAGTGCTGTGGCAGACAACCTCACTTTTGACTAGCAACAGAAACAGTCATGCTCCCAGAGTAGCCATCATAGTATGTCGCAGATACAGCGAATATGTGCTGGACGGGACAATCTGCTGGAAGCCACTGAGAGATCGGTGAAGATTAACATGGCTATCTCAAGAAAGTCGAAGCGTCAAACAGACTGTTCATCCTTAACAGCCCCAAGCTCCCTCCTTAAGACCAATGGCAGTCACTCTCACCACCCTCAAGCCTGATCTTTCCTGTCCTTACTTGTGCAGCTAAGTATTAAGTACTGGCTAATTACTTTTGGGGACTGACTTATTTAATAACCAACAAGGTCAGAGCTATAATGCTCTACCACCACTCCAATTTATAGGCAAGAAGCTACTCAATGAACCCAAAGTACATGCTCAAAATAACTGTCAAGTGGCAAAGTCAGGACTAGAACTCATGGCTTCATACAGATAGAGTGGGAGTTCATAACATCATTGCCAAATAGCTGTAAAATGCAACCCACAACTCATTCATTGATCCAGCATTCGGCAGTGCTCAGTAAGTCATTTTAATGTCACCAATATGCAAAGCACGCAGGAAGCAAACATTTAAAAAGCAATTCTGCTATGTGCTTGTATGAGTAACTTTATTAAAAAGTGTATGTGTAAAAGAGAACTCTGTGCCAATTTTTAAACACTCCACATTAAAGAATAAAATAAAACCTGCTGTGGAAGTCAAAATACATAAAGTATACAAATAAGCATGCACATCTTGGCAGGTTTTCATAGGTGGATTTGCCCATGTATTCAGGTCTTCAACGAAGACAAAACACAGAAGCAGTATCTCAGAAAGATGTCTGTCTCCTCTACCCCTAAAGTCGCCAGTCTGTCTCCTTCCATTAACATTGATTCCTTTCAACTATTTTAAATTGTTGTCAAACAGGGTCATAGAGTACTCTTTCTTTATTGTCTTGACTGACATTTTACAGCTCAATATTCTATGAGAATAACACACTGTGCCACTTACTTAGCAGAGGTCCTCCACGCACTTTCATTAATGGGTGAAATTCCATATAAAAATGATTCGTTTGTGTATTATCGTTGACATTTAAGCCAGTTCTTGATTGTAAATTTCATTGCCACCAATATTTTCTACATGTCTTTCTGTGTATCTTGACAAGTATTTCTGTATGATGTTTACCTCAGAGCAGATCTGTTGAGTCTTCAAGTGTTTGTATATTTAGACCTTGTAAAAACTATTACTGTTTTAAAGAGTTCCAAACAAATTACATTATTCTCAGCATCATTTTAAGATATCTGTCATTTCATAACCTTGCCAAAGCTTGGTTCAGCACAAAAACTGATCATTATTATGGTCACGATGGATTTTAAAAAGTATGCTTTACCTCATTTTAGTCTTTAAATTATTCTATTTGAACCAATGTATCTCTGAATAGTTTTCTTTTGTGGTTCTGAAAAACAAAGAAATACAACTAGTTTTCACATTTACTATCCATTTATATATCTCCTTTTGGGAAAAGAATTGTTACAATCCCTGTCCTATAACCCTTACACCCCCACTCTATCCTACACCCCCCCCCAAAAAAAAGTAGCAGCATTGTTTTCTTTAAGAGGCTGGCTGCCAGGAGTTACTCTGACCAGACTCCAGTGAGCAAATGAGCAACATGAATTAGTCTTGTTACAAGGGTAGAGGGTGGAACCTGGAAGGACTGGGAAGCAAGTGTGATTGGGGTTCGTGATGTGAAATTCCCAAATAATCAACGAAAGTATTATGTAGAAAAGAATTCCTGTTCTAATTTCCTTTCTATTGCTGTGACAAACATCAGAACTAAAAGCAGCTTGAGGGAGGAAAGGGTTTATTTGGCCTACATGCCCTGATCACAGTCTATCATTGAGGGAAGCCAAGACAGTAACTCAAACAGGGCAGGTGCCTGAAGGCAGGAACTGAAGCAGACACCATGGAAGGGATGCTTTCTTATATAACCCAGGCCCACCTATCCAAGGGTGGCACTGTCCACAATATGCTGCCCCCCTCCACATCAAGCCTTAATCAAGAATTGTTTCAAGGCAATCGGATGGAGCTGGTGTTCTCTATTCCCAAATGACTCTACTCTGTGTCAGGTTGACAGAAAGCTAGCCAGCACACATCCCTCAGCTCCTTTCAGTGTCAACTTCATAGTCTTTCTCAGCAAAGTCCCTGACAAAGTCTAGGTGTGAGTCTTTGCTGGGTGTGCACACTGCGACTTCTTTCTCTTCCGGCATGCCCTCCGTGTTCTACAAAGCTCTTGTTGAACAGCTCCTCCTGTCTCTGGAGCCCAGAGTATCAATCTTTTCCTTCACAGTCCAACTCTTCATGGCTCATACAAGGAATCTGCCCATGGAGGAGCCAAGAAAATAGTATCTTATGCTTTTGCTGAAGAACTTTATGGGCCTAGCTCCCATATTTTTATATCGGCAATCTATCAGATGTGGGGTTTTTTGTGAGAGTAAGAAAAGTCAAGATTCCCTTTTTTAAAAAAAAATATTAAAATATTCAACAGGAGAAGCTATATGTTTAACAAAGCACAGTTACATTTGCATTTCAATGCTTCCCCTTGTTATAAATCCTCTTCAGAACATTATTATTTTTCTATCTTTGTACTAATACCATAGTATATTACTGAAGCTACATATAAGGTACTCTATCTAGTGCATAATTTTACGTTTAATTTCCACATGATCTCATGTCTGGCTGCAGTTGTAGTTCAGGGGGAGAGTGTGTGCTTAGCATTCTACAGTGCTCCTGCTTAGCCTCCAGCTATGAAATCTGGACAAAAATAATGTCTTAACTATTATCGCTTTTTGTTTGTTTGTTGTCTTCCCTTTCTTCTTATGGGGCAGATATTTTGTTTTCTTTCTAGACTACATCACTCAAGCTAGCCTCCAAGTCAGCCTTCCTAGGGCTGGGATTGTGAGTGCCACAATGCTCAGCTGGAATTACATCTCTTTATAAATTATACTTGCATTTATTTATAAAGTTTAGAATTAACTTCCCAATTCCATAGACAAAGCTAACATGGAAACACATCCTTATAATTCCAGCCCTTGGAAAGCAAAGAATGTGGGTTTAAGGCCAGACTGTTCTAAATATCAAGTTTCAGGCCAGCTAGACCTATAGACCTATARAATGATACCCTGTCTCAAAGTAAACAAACAATTTCATAGGCAAGTGCACTGAACATAGATTGGGTTTGTTTTTAATCAACAGATATTAGTCTGGGAAAATTAATTTGCAATATTAAGTCTCTAAACATGGTTCTGGCTTGTTCCCATTTTGCACTTCTTTAGTCTCTCTTCAAAAAATTATATAGCTCTTTAGAGAGGCCTCACTCATCATCCACTGTTTACAACACGTGTGTGTGTGTGTGTGTGTGTCCCCAGCATAGAAGTCTTTCCTGTCCTTTGGGATTATATCCTGTAAGCTGACCATGTGTGCACATTAACTTCAGTGCTCCCATAGAGGCTCTTTTGCCTGTATAACTACATACACACACACACACACACACACACACACACTCACACATACACACCAGCATCTCTTATTTGCTCATCCTCACACCTTTTGATTCTTTCTTGCTCTTGGACTGACCTGGATTCCCACAATGATGTTGAATAAAATGGTGACAGTGGGTACTTTCCAACTTCCACCGTTAAGTGAGATGTGTCCTGTGGGTGCTTTGTGGGGGAAATTAACCCATTAGGGAAGCTCTTTTCCAATTGGTGGAAAGTGTGTTTTTTGGTTTTGTTCTTGTTTTTATCAAGACTGAGTATTGTAATAATAAATATTCTTCATTCATGTATATTATTATAATTTTCTCTTTCATTTAAATTATCAGAATAGCTTATATTTTATATTCTTAGTGATAAAATACACTTGTATTCTTGAAATAAAGGCAACTTCGGTAAAAATATTTTTTTTAATCTATTGGTGGATTTACCTAGGCATAGGGGCACATATTTATAACTCTAACACATGGGGAGTTAGGATGGAGGACCAAGGAGTTCAAGGACAGCCTCAGCTCCATAGTGAATTTGAGGTTACACAAGACTTCGTCTCAAAAAAACAACAGAACATTAAAATTATAAATGTAAAATTATTTTTAAAATAAACTTTTGTTGTATCCAATTAGCTATGGTCTTGTTAAAGATTGCTGATGTGGCCCCAAAAGGGGTTAATCTAATTTTCCTATCCTGCAGTGTTATTCTCAAGTGTGCTGTCAAGGCTGAGCTAAGCTATCTTCACAAAACCGTGACAACTTTTCTCCTCCTCCATGCTCTGGGAGGATTTCCTTAGTGCCTCTGTCACTTCATCAACCACCATGGTTTCCATCCTTCACAGTCAGATCTCCTTGACATTTGCCCTATCTATTGGACTGATTTTCTTGTGAACATGAGATGCTTCCTAAGAAGCATGGGGAAGGGAGAGGTAATGGAAGGAAAGGAACAATACCTACCCTTGTAGCTGGGAAATATGTTGAGAACTTAACAGAGAGTGTAAATTATTAATGAAAAGTTAAATTCAGATTCACCAGCACAATGCATCTAAACAAGCAACCAAGCTTTCATTGACCCAGTAGAGACTTAAAAACGTTTTGGTAATTTTGCAACAGAACCAAAGCAAGAAGAGAAAGGCTTGGACTTGGAATTCCATGCTAAAATCATTTTTACCCCTCCACAGTCTAGGCCCACCCAGAGATTGCAGGCAACTGAAGCCAGATTTTTGGACTTTGGGTTCTCTGAAAAGAGTCAAAAGCATGAGGCACATATTTGATCGTAGCCTATAAAGTTGCTGATCTGAACACAAGAAGCACCACCCAAAGGACAGATCCACAAACGGGTGCCTATGCAAGCCTCTGAAGATAGTGGTTGAAGCGGGTAGATGTGAGAGACCTTGATAATGTGTGCAAGACCAGTTCAAAGAGGAATAAAGGCACTTTCAGAGTCGGCCACATCTGAATGGACCAGACACTCAGCAAAGGCCAAATGTGAAAGAAAACAAGTCACTCTCCCATTTTTGCCTGACCCAAAAAATCAGGAGTATAACAAAGACTACTTGACATGAAAAATAAATCAGCAATTTGAATGAACAATGGTTCAAGCTTCCAATGTCTTCTTTTAATTTTCAATATACTCATAAGTAGTACAATATTTGTATGTATTTGGATGCATATTGAATACATTAAGTATTGTAACATGAGGGGCTGGCTTGTTGGGGTTGTCTGTCCTGCCCGGTACCCCACAGTCAGCAAGTCCCAAGGAAAATCACATAGAGGTCTCCATAAATTATAAAGCTGATTGGCCCATTAGGTCAGGCTACTTATT
>LOJH01068603.1:0-10077 GCA_001685095.1 Ellobius talpinus
TGCATCTCTTGGGTATATCCCCAAGAGTGGTATTGCAGTTAGAAAGACAAGCAGACTAAATACTATATGTCTTGATGGTAGTCAGTAGAAAACACTTATATTGATAGTGATAATGTTTTTTAGAATCAAATTTCAACAAAATTAGATAAGAATAGAAATATGAAGGGGATTAAAAAGAGATTTATTTTTGATAAAATTATGATCAAACAACTTTTACAATTTTAAAAATGAAAGGCTAACTGAAAGCTGCTTACTGAATATTAAAAATAATCATCTCAGCAAGGATTTAAAAACTATTTTATATCAAGCAAAATGAAGAAAGAATAGATAAGACATGTTAGTTTCATGCTGCTGAGTCTACTTTCAATATATGCTATTTCCCTCCAACTTAATTTTTCATGTAAGAGTAAATTTTTAAAACATGGTGCTTGAGGCTTAAAATTCTTTGTAAGCATGAGCCTGCATAATTTTATTTTTATTGTAGAAAGGTTTCCATGTTCTGAAATACTAGTTGTCATTTCAGTTTTGACTAAAGCATTACTGGTAGGGTGTTCAATTGCCTATTCTAACCAATCTGCAGCTATATAAAAACTTTAGGTTTCCTTCTTCAGTGTGTCAGGAACTGTTTTCATCATTGTAACATACCTGATATCAGGGTAAGAATTATTCATTTAACCTTATAACTTCAAAAGGTCAGTCCTTTGTCTGTGTTTATTCTAGGCCTTCTGTGATGTTTAATAACCTGACAGAGCCAGTGTATAGCACTCACTACTTTCTTCGTGGTGGGTAGGAAGCAAAGAAGAAAAGACCAGGTTAAACCCTGAAAGTACACAACAAGCTGTATAATTCTTCTAAAAGTCCCATGTATTAAAATTTCTATCGCTTCTCAATGTAGTCCCAACCCCTTAGGATGAGATGAAGTAAGTGTTCAACACTATGTGGAACAGAGTATTTTAGATTTGAACCATAACACAAAGCTAAAGAGTCTGAGTGTACCCTCCTGCTACTAATATTTTTGAGTTGAAAACAATATTCAAATATGCCTAAGAATGATACTTGTCAAGTTTGAATTCACAAATGTGAAAAACAGAACAATCCTTGGTGGAAAAAAAATGAAATTTGATTATGCCTGTGTATCCATGCATGGAAATATTGTATAAAAGCTATCAGAAGTCATATAATAATGGTAATATATCAATATGTAGCTGGACCCTAATGTCTTCCTTGGAGGATAGGATGAGAAGGCAGAGCATCAATGGCTCAGACACTGGGAGTCAGGTAGAAGGTGTACAGCAGACTCATTTATTTAGCAATGGGGAGAACCTTATATAACCTCCCAGCACCCAGACATTCTACTCCATTGACATTGCATGGTCACCCCTCATTGGCTAGGCATAATCAGGACCTCTGATAGTACCTGCTGCTAGGCCTCAGGCAGCATCATGTGGTCATCCTTCACTGTCTGGGCATGATCATGAAAACTGGCAGTGCCAGGTAGTCTCCAGGTTAGTTTTTCTTGGCCTGGTAGGTCTTAACTTCCTATATATACACACTTTTTATTTACTATATGTATGCTCAGCAGGAGCCAGGGTACTTTCTTTGCTCATGCCTTGTTGACCCCACCTCAGCAGGGCTCTGCCATTGGACTGCATCTGTCTTAGGTTGACCTGCCAAACAAGCTCTTACCTGTCATGGACTACCAGCCCTGGAAAAGCACTCATTCCCGCAGAGCTACCAGGGTTGGAGAACTAGGCAGTAGTCTTTTGAATTACAGATAACCATGAAAACAGAACCTCTTTAGAAGGACTATGATAAGAATGCCTAAGGCTCATGAACACCTGAAAAATCACTTTAGTTGCTGCCTGCTGTTGTCAGATCTGCTGCAGGAGACATTCAAAGAAAATAAGGATTAACAATATCACCCCACCAATTAATGAATATGTGAACATCCAGGAGTGATCAAACAGCCTTTTGATATTATTCCAATTTTTTTCAAAAAATAGAGTCAAAGACTATAACTTTTTCCCTTAAGGAATTAATTTTTGGTGGGTGGGGCAATAAGAGCAAGAAAGGGAAGTATATACATTATCCATCCTGGGTTATTCCCTCCTCATTGGATGCAAGTCATCCATAGCATCCATACATCCTTTACTGGGACTTATATTGGTTTTATGGCAATCTGAGGATAAACAGAAGCATATCTTCTCCCACAGGATAGAAGGGAGGCTGGTGGCTGCCATTAGAGGGATATAGGATCTCTCCATCTCACCAGGAACAGAGGTGTGTTCCTTGACAGTATTGCCCATTGCTTGTAAGCTGGTATGAGTCCCTTGTCATCAAAACTGAGAAAGCTCATGTGGAAAAGGACCTCTGTTAAGTCCAGATGAGGATCTCTCCTAGCTTCTGGCAAGATAGTCCTGGACAACAGTTCCATAAGAACTTTGTTTTCTCTTTCTTTGTTTGTTCTCTCCACATTGGCTTGTCCCTGTAGACTGCAGGGGATCAAGTGGTATGGATAATCTTCTAGGACTCCAGAAATTTATTGAATTGTTGAGGCATAGGGCAGGGCCATTATCAGTCTTAAGGTACCTTTATAACTACCATGTCCAACTTAAGGGACTTGATAGCACTGATGACTTTCTCCACAAAAAGTACAAGGGCATAAACAAAGGAGGAAGAGTTATCTATTACTGCATGCACATATTTAAGATTGGGAAAGGGGGTATATTGCATATATGATGGATAAAATTGTAGTGGTAGCTGAGGATCTAGATGGTCTGGGGCTATTATTCTCACTTGTATGTGTGGCCATAAAAATGGACTTAAACATGGGAGAAGCACAAGCTCAGCCAGGACTTGCAAGGGAGGAATAGTTGGCAGATGGGATCAGTATCCCAAACAGCATGCTAGGCTTTGAAGTGGGCGAGAGAGCCATGGAAGTTGGGGTGTTGACAGACTGCTCTGCCTGAGGGATTCGAGGGGCTTTTGTGTCAGAGAGTGGTTTTGCAGATGAATTCAGCCCCAGGATGGTGGCTGTAGGTTTAGAGTCTGAGGAAGTGCTGACCAATGGCCCTGCCAGCAATGACAACATCAACAGTCAACATCATACCTCACAGTATTTCTACAGGATTAGCCCATTTGCGGATAATCTCATAACCCTCTTTGGCAATAGAATGTGTCAGAACAGTAGCAGTGATAGTATCATTGCCAGCTTCTTCATTTGTGTTGTTGACAACAACTTGAACAAGTTAGCTCTGATATTTTTGTATTTATTCTTTAAATCAATTGACTTTGCAACAATGACTTCATGTTTTCTTACTTTGGGTCTTTGCCAACTCTGTTCAATAATCACTATCTTCTCTTTGGCCTCATTATTGGGCCAGGTTTGCCCAGGTAGATGCTCATGAGTGGGAATTCAGCAGGGTCTGGACCTCCAAGTATCCTGCAGGCTCCCAGAGGCTGCCATTAACCACTGACTTGGCCAGAGGCTGCAAAGCAGTGAGCATGGGCTGAAGGTGGCAGCAGGAGTGATACACGAATGATGACAAACACTGTGGACCCTGTAGTTCACAACTGAGCCTCTACCAGGCCACGCTCAACCACAGGGCCAGGCATGTCCACCATGACCACGAGGCCAAACAGTGCTAGTGTGAATACCAGGGTTTCTGCTAGTTCTCCACAACCACAGGCCCAGTACCACCCTCCCGTATACCCAACAGAACCTGACACTACTAGACTCTACCAGCCACTACAAGAGTAATATGTTGGAGAGGTAGCTTCCTGGAGAGGGAATGGAACTGACTGAGAAACAGCACATGCAGTCTTAACTATAGTCTCATTCTCAGCATCAGGCTCCATGGGGCCTGAACTATTTGTCTCCCTTTCATCTGACATAGAGAGGTCAGACACAGAAGGGGTAGAGATAAAGGAGAGGTTAACCGTTTTGTAGAGGGAGACAATTGTCAACAGCAGCTGAAAATTGTTTGACAGGGGAAAAAAGTGCCTTCCTAAACATACAGACAGACAAACATGACAGACAACTCAAAAGAAGGAAAGGATGGTGGTCCCAACACTTACCTGCTGAAGGAAACTAGACCACATGACTATGAGGGGCCTTCACACAGAAAATACACTATCTTGGGGGTGCTGTCCAGCACCATGAATGAGGAGAGGGAGATTAATAGAACCTGTTCCAGGCAAAACCCAAAAGTTTACACCTGTAATAAAAAAATGACTCTGATCAGGAAAGCTCAAAACCTATGATAAAAGTTCCTAATTGGGCACCAGATGTAGCTGGACCCTAATGTCTTCTTTGTGGGAGAGGATGAGAAGGCACAGCATCAATGGCTCAGACACCAGAAGTCAGGTAGAAGGCATAAGGTAGGCTTGTTTATTTAGAAACCAGGAAGACCTTATATACCTTACATAACACCAAGATAATCCAATTAATTGACATTGCATGGTTGCCCTTCATTTGTGAGGCATAATCAGAACTGTTGTAAAAGGGCCACACATTTGTTTCCCAGCCGTCTGGCAGTTCAGACCCAAAATAATTACACTGAAACTATATTAATTAAATCACTGCTTGGCCAAGTAGCTCCAGTTTCTTATTGGCTAGCTCTTACATATTAATTTAACCAATTTCTATTAATATGTGTATCACCACTTGGATGTGGCATACCAGTTAGAGTTCTGTTGTCTGTGTCCAGTAGGTCTACATGGCTTCTCTCTGACTCAGCCTCCCTTCTCCCAGCATTCAGTTTAGTTTTCCCCACCTATAATTTCTGCCCTGCTATAGGTCCAAAGCACTTTATTTATTTATTAATGGTAATCACAGCATATGGGGGAAATCTTGCATCACAGAACTTATGATAGTGCCTGTTGCCAGGCCTTCAGGCAACATTGCATTGTTGCCTCTCACTGGCGAGGCATGATCACAATCTCTAACAGTGCCAAGCAGACTTGAGGTTGGCTCTTGTTGACCTGGTAGGCCTTAACTTCTTACATCAATATATTCTTAAGGAAAAAGAAATAGCAAAGATTATTATCATTCTATTATACTGCAACATGCATTTCAAGTGGATATTTATCCCTGTGTTTTAATCTTGCTTATTTCTGTTTAGTGAAATAATCATGGAAGATATTACAACATTTCTGTATTTTATGTTCTTTAATCTTTTCACACATCTCCCTTAAGATATAAATGAATGACTACTAAAATTTTAATTCAAATAATAATAATAATAAAGTCTAATATATTAAAATGCTGCAGAAAATGATAGACTTTTATTTTAAAGAACTCTCCTTCCTCACGACCCACTTGCCTCATTCTTTTTCCTTTTCTTTTGGTTTTATATAAGGTTAGGCATACGAAAATCTGTTATTGTAATCCACCACTTAAACAAACTTAAAAAACAACAACAACCACATCATCTTCTCATTAGATACTTAAAAAGCCTTTGACACAATACAACATCTCTTCATGATAAAAGTCTTAGAGAGAGCAGGGATAAATGGAAAATACCTAAACATAATAAAGGCAATATGCAGCAAGGCAATAGCTAACATCAAACAAAATGGAGAGAAACTCAAAATGATCCCATTGAAATCAGGAACAAGATAATGTTGTCCACTGTCTCCATATCTATTTAATATGGTACTTGAGGTCCTAGCTAGGGCAATAGGACAACAAAAGGACATCAAAAGAATACAAATCAGAAAAGAAAAAATAAAGCTCTCACTATTTGCTGATGATATGATAGTTTACATATGTGACTCTAAAAATCCTATCAAGGAACTTCTATAATTCATAAACACCTTTGGTAATGAGCAGGATATATGACTAATTTGAAAAAAATCAGTAGCCCTCCTTTATGCAGATCAAAAATGGGCTGAGAAAGAAATAAGAGAATCATCATCATTCACAATAGCCACAAATAACATAAAATATCTCAGAGTTTACTCTAACCAAACAAGGGGAAGATCTGTATGACAAGAACTTTGAGTCTTTGAAGAAAAAAAATGAAGAAGACACCAGAAAATGGAAATATCTCCCATGCTTTTGGGTAGGTAGAATTAACATATTAAAAATTGCAATCTTACCAAAAGCAATCTACAGATTCAATGCAATCCACATAAAATTCCCAGCAAAATTCTTCACAGATCTTGAAAGAACAATAATTAACATTATATGGAAAAGGAAAACCCCAGGATACCAAACAAATCAGGTATAATAAAGGAACTTCTGGAGGCATCACAATTCCTGACCTCAAATTCTACTATAGAGTTACAGTGCTGAAAAAGCCTGGCTTTTGTGTAGAAACAAACTGGAAGATCAAAGAAAGTGAATTGAAGACCCTGATACAAATCCACACACGTACAAACACCTGATATTTGACAAAGAAGTAAAAAAAAATATAAAGTTTAAATAATAAAGCATATTCAACAAATGGTGCTGTCATAACTGAATGTCAACATATAGGAAAATCAAAACAGATCCATATCTATTGCCATGCACAAAACTCAAGTCCAAAAGGATCCAAGACCCCAGCATACAACCAAACACACTGAACCTCATAGAAGTGAAAGTGGGAAGTGCACTTGAATGCATTGGCACAGGAGACCAGTTCCTAAATATAACACCAGTAACACAGACACTGAGAACAACAATTAATAAATAGAACTTCTGAAACCGAGAAGAAAAGGATATGGTCAACAAGACAAAGTGGTAGCCTACAGAATGTAAAAAGATCATCACCAACCCCACAAAGACTCATGGCCTTTTTCCAGTCTACTTTGGCATGGTTGCTGTTTTGCTCTTGCTTAGTTAGATTAATGCAGTCATTGGAGAATTTGTGGGTGCAGTTTCCAATATTGGGTGTGGTGGTTGTTTTCAAGGTATATGTTTCAGGTTGTTAGTCACATAAGTAGTTATGGGGAAGGGTTACATCTTGTGGAGGGGGCCTTAACTCAAATGAGGTATTGATTGGTTCCTCCCACAAGCTCTTTGCAAACAGTGTACTACTATATTTTGGTGACAGGAATACATTGTAGATAAAGGGTTTGTTTGTGACTGGGTTGTTGTTTATGTTTCTCTTTGGGTAATATGCAGAGCACCAATGAAGCTAGAAAATAGGGATGAATGCCAGATGTGAGTACCAACTCAATTTCCCCATGATCAATGAGTTGTGTAGGTGCCATCTTCAGCAATAGATCTTTATCAGAGTTTGTAGAAAACAAATTATAGTCTTGGAAATGGTTTGCTTGGGGAGTCGAATGAGACTCCTTTTGGTCAATAACTCAATTAGATGCAACTCAGTTTTGGGATGATTTGATGATACAAAATTGCCAATTGAATATTTTTTCACAATTTTTAACGATTTCATTTAGATCACCTTCATAAACAAATAAAGAAATATATATGTGTGAGAGAGAGAGCATATTTGTTTATATGTGCATTACACAAACATGCATATATTACATAATATGTGTATATTACAAAATATAATATATAACTATTATATTATACATTAAGTTACATAATATATTACAAAATGTATTACATACATATATAGAAGCTTTTACTCTATTAAGTTTCCGTACTACCTTTCAAATGGCCATTAATTTTTTTGTGTCTTTTCCTATATTTCTCCCTTGTCTCCCTCTTCCCTCTTCCACCTAACTTGATTCTCCCATTCCTTGCCCTCTCATCCATCCATAACTATCAATTTCATTTCCTTTTCCTAACAAGATATATCTGTTCTCTCTAGTCCCATTCTCTGTACATAATCTCTATAGTTTATTGATTGGATCTTGGTTGTTATTCACTTAACTCATATTGACATATAAGCACATATATGCTATACTTTCCTTTATGGATCTTATACATCACTCAGGATAATTTTTTTTCACATTTCATCCATTAGCCTAAAAATTTCAAGATACTATTTTTTTTCCTGAGGCAGTTTTTCTCCATTGCTGTGGAGCCTTTCCTGAAACTAGCTCTTGAGGACTAGGCTAGCCTCAAACTCACAGATCTGCCTGCCTCTACCTCCCAAGTTCTGGGATTAAAATGTGCACCACCACCTAGCATAATAGCGTTTTTTAATGACTGTGCTATATTCCATTGTATAAACACTACACTTTTGAAAGATCCATTCTTTTATTAAAGAATATCTATGTTATTTCCTAGACTATTTTGACTTTTATGACTAGAGCAGCAATGAACATGGTTGAGCAAATATCTCTGTAGAAGGATGAAGTAACTTTCAGGTATATGCCCAAGAGTATGATAGCTTGATCTTGGGGTAGATCGTTTCCTATCTTCCTGAGAAACTGCCATACTAATATTCATAGTGACTGTACAAGTGTGCATTGCATCAAGCAATGAGTAGGTGAGATTCTTACTCCATGTCCTTAATAGCATTAATTGACATTTTGTTGTTTGTTGATCTTAGCCATTCTTGTGGTGTAAAATGAAGCATAAAAATACAACTAAACATCATTATCTATGGAAAACTTCTAAATATATTTTAAAGAAAGCTGACAAAAGAATGTATATATGTAGTATAAATGACAAGTGATATTTATTAGGTATCTTCTCTAATGTATTAGCTAGACTTTTTTCTATTTTAATTAAAAAGTACTTCATAATGTCTCATTTTTTTGCAAAGATTTCTGTTTAGAAAGAAATAATTACATGTTGATTAGTAAAAGTGAATGGTCATTTCCAAAGTATTCATTTAAAATCAGTGACAAGAAGACACTGACTCAACACTTCTTTGGGTTAAGGGCATATATGTGGTTATGCTAAAAATGAATGCTTAACATTCAGTTTTAAGTTGATAGAAGAACACCTCTTCAGGACTTCTCAAATATTTTATTGCTCAGTTACTATCCTACACTACTCAAATGTAGAGAAAAAACAATTTACTGGATTTTTTTCTTATTATAAGAAAAGAAAGGAAGGAAACAAAGGTAGTCAAGATAAGATACCAAAAGTTCAAGGAAAATGATGTAAAAGACAATTTCAGGCAATTACAGAACTGTCATGAATATTAGATACTCAATGATTCATCTCAAGCATAAAAATTATTCCTTTGAGAAGTTTTTCATGTAATATTACTCAATTGATTAACATTAAATACCATCTAAACTATTTTGAATATGTGCAAATAATGTCTGTATCAAAAAAAACCCTAATGACAATTCATACTGGCAAGGATGTAAAAGAAAGAGAACGCTTATCCATTATTGGTGGGAGTGCAAAATTGTACAGTTACTGTGGAAATCTGTATGGTAGTTCCTCAAGATCCAGCTATACCATTCATAGCCATATGTGGAAGGATACTTCATTGTACCACAAGGACACTTGTTCAATCATGTTCATTGCTGCTTTGTCCATAATAGCCAAAAATAGGAAAGAGTTTAGATGTCCATAAATATGAAAGGATAAAGGAAATGAAAGCATGGTACATTTACATAATAGAGTTTTGCTTGAACATTTAAAAAATGAGTCATGCTAGACAGTGGTGGCACATCCTTTAATCCCAGCACTCAGGAGGGAGAGGGAGGAGGATCTCTGAGCTCCAGAATAGCTTATTATGCAGAGTGAGTTCCAGGTCACTCAGGGCTACAGAGAGAAACCTTGTCTTAAATAAACATAAAATAAATATGATAAAATAATAAAATTTGTAGGTAAATGGGGAGACCTAGAAAAAATTCATCCCAATTAATGTAACTCAGATCCAAAAAGCCAAATATGGTATGCATTCACTGTATGTGGATATTAACTGTTAAATGGTGAGCAAACGAACTACAATTGGTATATCTACTGAGGTTAGATATAGAGAAAGAGGTTGGGGAGAGGGATGAATTTCCTATGGAATTGGAATTAGACTAAACAGTAATGGATAAAGGGGAGCACAGGGACAAGAGGATCAAATGGGGAGGGTTAAGAAAGAAGACGTGAAGAAGGGAGTAGGGGGGTTACTAGCCTTTTGGTGGGTGGAAATTACTGGTGGGTTTGTACATTCTGAAGGATTTATCCAATAGTCAGAAGGATGTTAGTTTACCTAT
>LOJH01068605.1:0-10077 GCA_001685095.1 Ellobius talpinus
ATATATATTACAGATGTGCCTCGCCATATCTGCCTTTGGATTTGTATTGAACTGAGAGTTAAAGCAAATTTACCATACAGCCAGAAGGTACTGGTAGGAACATTCTAGAAGAAAAAAAAGTGTGTGTACATAAGGAATCATGACCCCTTCCCTGGGATATCTGCCAACAAAGGACGAAAATATTTGCTATTTAATTATGGCTTTTAGTTGGCATCTCTACTGGAGGGGGCCCCTAGGAGACACTCGACTTTACCTATTTGAAGATTAAAAACTATTAAAAACTAGATTTTCTTTGGTTGTTCCCAGCAAAGGCTAAGGGTCTTTTGAGGTGAAATTTCAGTTTCACAGCCGCTGTATCCGTGTTGGACCTAACTGATCCTAGGAGCGTGCTTTTCTGGAAAAGCTGGTGCTTACCCTATTTGACAGGTATTTCCCACAAGCTTAAAGGGTTCCCTTTGTTCCAAGGTACCATGTGTCAAGACAGAAATTCTTCTTCCAAAACCCAGAGAGTGGAAGGCGGTTCTATTTTTACCCCTTCTGTGAAGTTTAACTCTTCAGCAGCTGCGCCTGCTCCCATCTGGAAGGCTGCTGCCAACAAACTTGCCGAGTCTGCTCCTACCGAAAGGTTAAACTTTCTGCTAAGACATCCTGGTTCAAAACCCGTGGTAAGACAGCATCAGAGTCCCTAGCAACATTAGAGCCAAAAGGTGATGTCAGGTGCTGGGAAGCCTTTGGACATCTCGGTTGTCCTCCTGACTGCACTAGTGACCCTCCTGCCTGACGAAGCTTGAGGGGGTATGTCTTGAGGATTGTTCTGAGGCATAAGCCTTCAGTGCCTCTTTATACTCAACTAATTCGTGTCCAACCCCTGGATGCATCATTAATTACACTGCCAAAATCTGACTCCAATTTACCTTCCCAAATTCAATTTTCGCTGTTACACTCTTGTCCCCTGGGTAGAGCAAAGTCCTCTGTAAAGCTTCCCTCTGAGTCACAAGGAGAGGTGCACATCCCTGTGCAGAAAGCTTCCTGCCATTTGTCAGGAGCTTATCAGTGCCAAATGGGTGGCCCAGAATACAGTGGCTGCTTTACAAAAATTAATCTCCTGGACGCATGCATACCCAAGGGCTTCCCATGTGCTGTCATTGAATCCTTCCAAATGTCTGCTGCTGACTGAACATGAATCTTGCATGCTCAAGTGTACAGAGTTAGAAAGTAGAATCTCAGATTTGGCACTGGGGCCTACCCAGTCCTGAAGCCCATTCTTCAAACTGCTACCTAACCCAGGTCTTGCCAGTACTTTGCATACCCCTCAGTTTGGAAGCTTACCACCTGGATTTCTTCTAGACTCTGAGTCTCTTAACAGCCAGGGGTACAATAAATGCATCTCAGAATTGCTAGCTTTCATATTCCTAGAATAGCTTCTGGAGCCTTTATTACATACATGTTCATCATGTGGGACAGTCTACACATTTTTTATTATGTACAGTCATAATATCTGTCAGTTTATTATCACAAAAATATTTCTTCACATGTATATGTATGTACCTATATGGTGAAACAGGCATCCAGAAACGTGAGATCAACTATTCAAAGATCCCCAGAAAGTAAATGGAGGAATTTAGCAGCCAGATATTCCTAACTCTAGCTGCATAGGCATAGCTTACTCTCTAGGACCCAGAACCCCCGGAAGGGTCACTTCCTTTCCCATCTGGGTTGTTGCCTGGCCTCCAGATGAACAGTCTCCACTGATCTCAGGGTACACCTGGTCTGTCTTACCCTTGGCACACAGATTCCCACACTGAGCCATGCACTGAAGCAGCCTTGATCAGAGGAAATCACCCAGCTAGGGAACATGCTCTGCAAGAGACCTGAACTCTTATGCTTTCTAGATTCTACTTCTGTTGCAGCTTCCAAGGTCATGGTTGCTTTCCCCTGTTCCTACCTTGTAATGTTTTTCTAACATTCTGCTATAACACTCACCCTATGTAATTCAAAATACACGTATCAGCTCAACCCACTGGACACAGCTATCTGAAGAAGAGGTCTGTGCTGAGGACTGTAGTGATATTTCATTTGAATTTTGATAAATAAATGTTGCCTGATGATCAGAGAGTAAAAAAGCCCTATTGGTCAGCCTTACAGACCAGGCAGTGGTAACAAACACCTTTAATCCCAGTAGCTAAAGGCAGGATCACCATTTTTGGACTGAGGTTGAGGTAAGAGCCAGTGGCTGGTTGCTTTGCTTTTCTGGTCTTTCAGTTGAACTCCAATTTCTATCGCTCAGTTTTTATAAATTGTGCTTCAAAGGACCCTACATGTTCCTCTCTGACACACTGTGTGTGGATTCTGATCCTTCTCCTGGAGAACAGTAGGCCCCCATAGACATCCATTAGAAGTGAAGAAGAATGGAAACCACAGACCCCTGGTCCTTGTCCCTTTTATCCCCTCAGCCCAGGACCTTCAGTGTAGGAACAGCTTCAATTGAAGAGCTCAGCAGAAGAACGTTAGGCACAGTCAGGTACAGAAGGACACAAACTATTTGACATTGGCTCTCAGCTCCAGGCCTAGAGCTGCTGCTTACCAACTGTCTGTCCCTCTTACTTCCCCATTCTCTCTTCTCTTTGCTATCTGCTCTGATTTAATTCCTGTGCAGGCTTTTCCACAGCTAAACGCTAACACTTCCCCAAACTTGCGCCATGAAATCCTTCATGAATCACTTCACCTTAGCCAACAGCCACACTTACTCTCTTGTTGGGCAACACTTTTCATTTTAATTACTCAATACATATCCAGCATCTCTATCAGTCTCATTCAGAATCAGAAACGACCCAGTTGGCCAGTAGCACCCAGTTGGCCATCCACAAATGAATAAAACTGGGCCAAGGAAGAAGTCATATCTCATTTTCTATTCCCCGACTCTACCAGACAGCAGACCTTTTAGGTTATGGACATAGAAACCAGCAAGGATTCTGCCTTTTCTCACACACATGCATGCAAACTCATAGAAACTATCTAGAAAACAGAAATTAGATACTTTTCCTTCCTCTGTGTTACAAGAATATACCCCCAAATACCTTATTGCACACATGCACAACTGTTTATTCTCCCTGTTTAAAATGATCTGAATGGACATATTCAGCCATCCTGGGACCATGATGGATGGCCATGCATGGCCCACTACAATCACTCTTAAGAATGCTCTCCCTTCCCTTATAGAACTAATGAAATCCAAGTTCTCCTCTGCACCTTGGAGCTGCTGTAGGGTGAGTCAATGAAGGGCAAAGGCAAACTATCTTACAAGCAGACCTGCATTTGAGCAAACAGTGACTGGGGGAAGAAAGAGATTTGCACACTTGTTATGTACTAGCCCTGGCCTCCACTGGGATTCACTAAAAGGTTCCACGAATGGCCCTCATTAAACTCAGTGGGCCACAAAATAACAAGACATGATTGTGCTAAAGGAACTCGTAAGGAAGAAAGGAGGTTGACAGGAGTGAGATAGCGAGAAAAAAGGTGGGAGTAAGAATAATGTGCATTTTATACACATATGAAGGTGTCAAGGAATGAATTATTTAAGCTTAAATTGAATATTAAATAATAAAGTACTGGGAACCTTATAGATACCCAAAAATATCAAATGAATTTAAAAATTCCAAAAAGTTTTATATAGATGTTGGTGTTCTTATTTTACACACAGAGATTATGTAGCTAAGAAACACGAGGAACTTCTCAAAGCACAGCTAGAGACAAGTGAGGCCAGGGGAAGAATCCAAATCCATGAGGTGTGAGCTCCAGTTTATACATTATCCCCCCCAAAAAAACCAAAAATTCCCCATTGTCCTCTATGACGCTGAGCCTGTCTCAAGCTTTCGCCTACTTCTGTGGGCCAGCTGAAGACCCAAGCTTAAGTCAGCAGCCATGAACCACCTTCTCTGGGGTGTGCTGAGCACTTATGACAAGCTGTGTCTCTCTGTGATGCATGGGATAAAGGTTAGGGCAACCTCTAACTTCATACCTGATCAAAGGTTGCTGCAGAGCCACCAGGGCAGCGTGGATGGTCACGGAGATCACCGACAGGTGGAAGTAGTCAAACATGACAGGGACTTGGTGGTGCAGACCCCTCCGGGGGTGAAAGTGCAGGCCAAGCGTGCGACTGCTGATCATCGGTGTTCCGGTCACATCTCTCAGCCTGGAAGGCAAGTGAGTGAGCTTACAGGAGCCTGGTTGGTTGGCCATGCTGTCACTCAAGTTGCTGACAACATGTACAGTCTCATCATCTTACTCAATCCTGTAATACGCGGCCTGACTGAAAGAATTTGTACCACAAATGGCAAATGAAGAAAGAAGGCTACAGAACAACTCTGGGCCTCAGTTCTTCTGTCACTGCAGGTAAACCTGAACCTCAGGGACGGTAAAGATGGTCATATCTTTCCAAGGATCCTCTCATGACTGCAAATCTCTCGGACACTTCCCCCTTTTTTCACCCCNCCCCCCCCCCCAGGATGAACACTACTCTTAAAATGCTGAACAGATTTTGTGAGGTTGTGAATTGTGTGGGATCTCTAGCCCCCAAGGGCAGGAGCGGTGACTAACTCATGTTTACATCTCTGACATCTCACTGGTACAGACATGATGGAGAAGGTGATCAAGCCCATGGTTATGAAAATGTCAACTGATTGACTGAATGGACAAAGACCCAGGGCACACTGCTGAAGCAGTCTGACCAGTTTCAGGAAGTGGTCCCTTTCCTTTGCTCTAGCACTTTGTATTATCAATCCTAAAATATAGCCCACAGATAGACTAACCCAGAAGATACAAAAAGGGAGAATAATGTTTGTCTAGTCATAATTGCTGAAAACAGTCTCTGTGGCTCTGGAGGTTGCAGAGAGTCAGAACATAAGGGAAGCCACTATAAGAATCTTCCAGGAACACAACAAAGAGGATCTCTTCCTCCACAGATAAGCACATAGATTACAGAGAGGGAAGGGAGACAGTGAAGGATCCCACAGCCCGACCCAGTGTCAGGCTTTCCTTGTGGTCTTTGCCGTTTGTGGCTAAGGTTACACTGACCATTGGACCCCGGGTGCCCATTGTGAATATGTGTAACACGTTCTTTGTTTTAACAAGGAAGAACCCAGATAAAGAAAGGTAGAGAATCCAAGCCGTGGGTGTCAGCAAGCTGTCAGCCTTCATGCTCACTTTAATTTGGGCAACAATGATCTGAAGCTTAACTATGGACTGGACCTTCTGCTTTCCCCTGTAAGACAAGCATATAACATGCTTGCTAATCTTATTCTATTCAGAAAAGAACAAGTGAAAACAAACACGCTGCGTCTAACTCTGAAGAAACAACAGCCTCCCATTTCATTCCTTTTTGTTTGTTTTCTATACACTGCTATGAAAAGTGAAAAAATAAATAAATAAAAACATCTATCCCTCTTAAGAATGTTTCAAATCCTGATGCCCATCTTATACGCTACTGAAATTTGGAAAATTACACAGATTTGTCCCACATGTTCTAATTGAAGATTTCTGAACCTAAGTTTCTATATTTTGCATGTTTTTGTATGACTAGATTCCTGTGTCAGTCTCTCCATTAACTGCTCTTCTGTTGGCAAGAAAAAAAGAAACCTAAATTACAGTATCCACTGTGATACATCTTTAAAACTTCTAGAAACCTTGCCAGACAATAATTTCTGTGCTAAGTTTATAATTGATGGCATGGTTCTACACCCAACTGAACATGTATCCTGTGGAGCAATGGATGGAAGTCTATGAAGCCATGAGGTTTAGGGGTCTCACACTGAGTGGTTGCTAGGAAAGCTATTATAGAGATCTCAGATCGTACGGGGAGTCATGAAAACAATAGAAGCAGGGACTTTGATGCTAATGGGTAGATGGACTTCCTTTAGTATCCACCACCACAGAGGAAACACCATATTAAAGATTCTTAGCAAGAAACAGGTGTGTGTGTGTGTGTGTGTGTGTGTGTGTGTGCGCGCGCGCGCGCGCGCGCACGCAGGTGGGGGGCAAGTTATTCTCAAGGGAGAAATATGTGCTGTTGAGACCAGACACTATGTCAGGAACATGAATACTCTTGGCAGCCCAGAGACAAGGTCTTATCAGCTACAATTTAATACACATTTCTTCTCAATAAATCAACCCCACCAGATCTCTTGACATCTTAGTAGAGGTTCTTCTTTGCTTCAGAGTCACAATGATTCAGTTTCCATCGTCTTACTGATATATTATTGTAAGAACCCTCAAGGAAGTCCTAAATAGAGAGAGTCTGAACTCCAAGGAAGGAAAGAGAAACCAAGTCTGACAAATTAGACCCTATTCTGCCTTCTTAGTCCCCACCCAACCTCCAGTTCCTGTTCTTCAAAAGGAAAAGGGATTTAGGAAGTGGTCTCCAGTGTCCATGCATTGAAAGCTACTTTCTCTTCTGTCAGGTTCAGTGTGGTTGGATTTATATTGAGGTCTTTAATCCGCGTTTTGTGCATGGTGATAGATAAGGATCTATTTGCATTCTTCTACATGTTGACATCCGGTTATGCCAGCACCATTTGTTGAAGATGCGAATTTCTTTTATCCATTGTATAAATTTAGCTGCTATCTAAATCAGTGTTCATAGGTGTGTAGATTAATATCCCGGGTCTTTGATTCTATTCCATTGGCCAACCTGTTTTTATGCCAACACCAAATTGTTTTCATCACTGTAGTTTTATAATAGAGCTTGATGTCAGGGATGGTGATGCCTTCAGAAGTTTCTGTATTGTACAGGATTGTTTAAGCTATCTTGGGTTTTTTGTTTTTCCATATGAAGTTGAGTATTGGTCTTTCAAGGTCTGTGAAGAATTGTGTTGGGATTTTGATGGGGATTGCATTGAATCTATAGATTGCTTTTGGTAGTGTTGCCATTTTTATTATGTTGATCCTAGCTATCCAAGAGAATGGGAGATCTTTCTAATGAGATAGAGAGGAAAGGACTATCATCCTTTTGTACACTAAAACCAAAGAAGGAGTTCTGAGGGCGTAACTGCCTTCTGTACCTTAGAGCTGTTGATGTAGAGTTCTGGTGCCTGATTTATCCTGCACTATCTCTCTGGATAATAGCTGGGTTTGAATAGCTTTGGTGGGAAAGTAATCTGTACGGAATAGCCCCTACAATTTTAGGAAGGGGATTAAAATAACTTTACACAGCCCCCATGGACCACATGTGGATTCTATGGAAAGGATCAGCCACAAATATTTTCCTAGAAGTCATGAGTGGCCACAAGAGGCTTGAGTTTATCACCAGACTTCAGGGATGGGGCAGAGTTGGGGAGGAGCTGTGCATAATGGTCATGCCAGCAAGTAACTCACAAGAACGCTAATGATGACTGAGCATTTACCCTAGAAAGGACACTGCTTACCTGCACTCAAATGACTCCCCAGCCTTTTACTGTATCTTTCTTACTCATCCTGTCTGATCTACAAACCACAGAGGTAGGGGCAAAGCAAGCTAAGAAAGGAATACAAAGCCTCCATCTCCCTTTTTGGATTTTGAGAACCTCCTGACTGAGTGGAAATAAACCTTAAATGAGATGAGTGCTTAAAGGGCCGATTGAGTGGGAAATAAACCTTAAGTGAGATGAGCGTTTCAAGGTTTTGGTGTCACACTTTTTAATACCTCAGAGAAAGGTTGTCTATGTAATTCCTGAAAGAATGTGGAAAGGCTTAAGAGGCGAATAGCACAGCCCAGGATAGAGGGGAGAGGGCACAGAGCACACTTGAAGGAAGCAGTTAAGCAAAGGAAGAGAACTGCTCCCTGATTATTTCCTTGGCAAGTTTTACATAAATAGATTTTCAGTTCACAGAGAGTTGAAGGACAATAGCAGATGTTCAGTATGAACACATGGAAAACCAGGAAGGATGATTTGAAGGGGGTTTTGGCTGTCTCGTACATGTAGACATTTCTCTAAAATCCCCAAGTCAGTACCACATAGAAAAAAAATGCTTTAAGTAAAAGATACCAATTAATAAGGCAAGAAGCCAACAGTTTTCTGTGTGCAGAACCCAAGCAGCCTGGCTCCAAATGAGTGAGCTTTTCCAGGCTCTGGCAGACATGCTGTGATGGCAAATCACAGCTGTCAACTTGACAGCATCTAGAATCAGTTAAAACCCAAGCTACTGGGCACCCCTGTGAGTGATTTTCTTGATAAGTTTATTTGAAGCAGGAAGACCCACCTTAAATCTGGTGGCAGCTACATAAAAGAGACATGGAAGAGGGGAACTAGGATTTTTGCCTACTTGCTCTCACTCTTGCTGGCAACTCTGTCTATTCTTTTGCTGCATCATTCTTTCCCTGGCAATCACACCAACTTCTCCCAACTTCCTTTGGATCTTAATGTAGACTGAAGATCAGCATCTCTTCAGCAATCTCCTCCCGCCCCCACAGACCTTCAGCTCCAGACTGGGACCGCAGAGACATTCAGCATCATGGACTGAGCAACTACTGGATTCTTGGCCACTTTAGCACCAGTCAGCCATTGCTGGACTATGTGGACCAAACCACAAAAGTCAATCTAATAAATCTTGTGTGTGTGTGCATGTACATATGCTTTTATGTGTGTATACATGTGTGTGAGTGTACACATGTGTGTGTGATGCTATCAGAATTGTTCCCTAGAAAACCTTGACTAATACAATGTCTATCCCATATTCCTGGTAAATTGGAACATCTGAGGAACATTTCAGATTACTAGTAACTAGTTATTCCAGAGAAATTACGAGGATTCTAGCTTTGAGAAAGACCTAAGAGTGAGGTATGGGGTGAAGAAAGAAACCTCCCTACACAGACCAAGGACGTCCATGACACTCACTGCTGCTCACTGTCCGTAAAGTGCAGGTCCACCTTGAGCTGAAACTCGACCTCGCTCAGTGTATCTTCTACCTGAAAGACAAAGACCAAGAGAGTTCTTCAGTCAACTAGTAATCCAATTGGGACATTCAGCTGACTGTTTCTCATGGAGGAGAAACAGAATCTCACTATCAAGTGCCACTGATGCAGAGTGAAAATATCTATGCACGAGACATCGTGTCCTAGAAAAGCAAACTCTCAGAATAGGAATATTTGATGGAAAATGAGACCAAAGGATTTGCACAGCCAGCTTGGTAAAAGTATATTTTCAACCATTATTAAACAAGGATGCTTGTAATGCTTAATCACCATTGTCAACTTGATGAAATATAGAGTCACCTCAGAGATAAGTCTCCAGGCATATCTATGAGGGATTGTTCAGCCTCTGAGCATGCAAATGAGCGATAGACCTGGTTAAATGATGCAGGAAGACCCATCTTAAGGGTTCATGGGACTTTCTCTGGTTAGGTGTCCTGAACTACAGGAAATGGAAAAGCAGGCTGAGCTTCTCCATTTGCATATTCTGATTGTTCTCTGCTTCCTGTTTGTGGATGCCAGGGAACCAGCTGCTGCAAGAGTCTACAACCTTGACTCTCCTGCCACGATGATGCTCTGTGTTTGAAATGTAAGCTGGGATGAATCCCTTCTCCCTTAACTTGCTTTTGTCAGTTTACTTTTATCACAGGACCTGAAAAAAATAAAGATGAAGCTTTTAAGCTTGTTGTCTCATTGTCAAATGAATTTGACATGGATTCCAGGCATGGGTGAGAGGCTGCATCGTACTTCCTCTGGGAAGGATGGTGGAGTGAACTTTCAGTGCAGCAAAACTTGTCCAAAGATGCATGAAGTCACCACGTAGACTCCAGTGTCCCCACATGACCCACATCACTGCCCACATGTTAAGGGGAGGAGCCTGGCAATCTGAGTGGTTAAGTCATTAAGTCAATGATATCCAAGTGTTCCCTTTTCCCCACAACATCTTTAGCATAAGTTGTCATCAGTGTTTTTGATACTGGCCATTTTTACAGGTGTAAGATAGAATCTCAGAGTTTTTTTGATTTACATTTCTCTGATGACTAAGGATGTTGAGCATTTTCTTAAGTATCTTTCAGCCATTGTAGATTCCTCTGTTGAGAGTTCTCTGTTTAGGTCAGTACTCCATTTTTTTATTG
>LOJH01068610.1:0-10076 GCA_001685095.1 Ellobius talpinus
GACAGATAACCCTCCTCCATCACACGTCCATCCCTCAGGAGGGGTTAGAGCATATACACAGGCCAGGGAAGGCTAGGGGTCCCTCTATCTATGTGCCTACTGCTACAGGGGAGCCCTCATCCCTGCTGGGTAAGGCTTCCTAGGTGCTAAGTGTCCACACCTGTAAGTAACCTCTCACCTTTGCTCTGTAAGAAAACCCAATAAATTCAGCTGTTCCCCAGTGTGAAGTTCAGTGCTTTAGTGAACTCCTGCTTCAGTTTGTAGTTGGAACCTTAGAAGAAGGGGTAGATGTGGCTTATGTCTCTCCCAGGGAAAGAATTGTAGCAACATTCCCCTAGCAACATCCCCAAGGACAGGAGTTGGAGAAGAAGTTTTTTTTTTTTTCTTTCCGGAAAAATAACAAAATGAAGTTGCTTCGTAAATGAAGAAAAACTATAAACAACTCAGAACACATGTATCAGTTGAAGAGAACATGGTAAGGAATATAAGCGCATACGCACACTCTGCCTGGGACCAGCCAAGCATTCTGGGAACACTGATTCCTAGATCCACACAGCTTCATGCCACTGAGGGTGGAACTGCCTGTGTCCTGCTCCCAGCTCTGTGATTTAAAGCTCTGTTAACTGGGAGAAAAAAACTTTATACTTTTAAGTCTTGTATTTATTTATTTTTATATGACTAACTCTGAAGATTATGGTGATAGTTAAATGACACTAAATATAACTTTGCAAAACAGTTGCTAACTTTGCAAAACAGTTGCCAATTTGTAGAACTAGAAAGACGGGAGGGAGCTACTGGTGGTGACAGTATTAGCAGTGACTGGATCCTTGAGACAAATGTTTCATTTCTGCCATATGAAATGACTCCCCCTCTTCTCGAGTTCTAATCAATGGCATGTGATTAATTTAATGATTTTTCTTATGTCACAAAAATAAACCAGAGAGAGGATTATAGTGAAGATATGATCAAAATGCAAAATGTTTGAGGATAATGATTACTCAACCTTATGGAAAAATCCAAGTATTGTTTTAGAAATTAAAGCTCATAAATTGCACTTTATTAGTTGGATTAGGTGTAATAAAGTGTTAATTAAATTTTACAAACTGGGTTTCATTAATAGTCATTGTCTTTATATACTAAAGTGTTACTATTATAGCTAATTTTTTAATTAAGGTGATGAATAGAATTTTAATCATTCCCCTTGGTCAAGTTAAGGGAGTCTGATGGAAGTTAGTAAAAAGTAAGCAATCAGGGCAAATACAGCATAGCAGGGAACATTCCAAGACTTTTATCTTTATGTTAGGTTTTTCACTATTTTCGTTTGTGATTTCTTTAAGAAATGTATTTCCAATAATCCCTTAATGACTATACATTATCAGGAAAAAATAAAATAACATTGTATCTTTTTTAAGTGTAGCCCTAGATGAGTTAACTTTCTATAGGCTTTAGAAGGCAAAGCAATATGCTTCAGTGGTCACTAGAACTCATGAATGTGGTCCCTCTGCATCAACCTTGACCATGAGCAACCTCTACCATTTTCCACACCATAATTTTCCTGCACTAAACCAGAGGCATTGTGTGATGTGTTAGGCTGTGTGGTGGATTAAGTATTGTTCCCCCCAAAATATGTTCACAGCCCAACCTGTGGAGTCCATGAATATGAACTTATTTGGGACAAGGGTTTCTTTCTTTCTAGCTTCCTTCCTTCCTCCCTCCCTTCCTCTCTCCTTTCCTTTCTTTAGCAGATTTGTAATTAATCTAAAGAATCAAAATGAGACAATTCTGGACTATCTGAATCCGCCTAAGGCCAATGACAAGTATCTTTGGAAGTGACAGTTGAAGAACGGAAGGCCACACACAAAGGGTAGAGGCTGGAGCAGTGGCTGGAACTACCAAACTGAAAAGGACAAGAAAAGATCCCCTCCCAAGGATGCTGGAGGGAGAGAAGCCTGACCCACACCTTAATTTAAGGCCTCTGCCCTCCAGAACTCTGAGAAAGTAAATTTATGTTATGTTAAGGTGATTGGTCCATCAAGAAACTCACCCAGGCTACAGAGAAATGTGCCCTGTGAAATAATGTCTCTGCCCCAAGTCAGGACCAAGTGAGTACCAGCCCTTCACCCATCCTTTTTGAAAAATTATTTTAATTTATATTTTAACAATCTCCCACAACTCACTTGTGTTCAAAGTGAATAAGTGATAGTCTAGGGCTTAGTGTTAAACGGGGCATTGACGTCATCCCCACTAGGACTCAAAGAACGTGTGGAAAGGGGGTGGAAAGAAGGTGGGAGGCCAAAGGATGGTGAAAGTGCTCTGAGGCACTAATTCCTCAGCGTGATATGGCCATCGTGTTTGTGACCTCACCGTTGCTATGGTTACCTATACACGGTCTGCACAAGCGTGAACCCTTCCTTCCTACTATCTCCTTAGTCTCCTCTGAACAAGGCTGACTCCAGCTCAGTGACATTTTATTTCACATGCTCCCCATCCTCTTGGATTTCTAATCAGTGGTGCTCACTCTGTGAGTCATGGATGCTTAGAGAGAGGATGCCATTGCAACCTTGTGTCCCACTTTCTTCTAGGCACCATACTATCACCAGGAAATGATCTGACACTTAGCCAGTGTTTATAGGAGAGGTTAAATAAATAAAATATATGAAATATTTACCAAATTTGCATGACTGTATTTTTCAATTAAAATATGTTAAACTTAACTTTTTCCCAATGGAAATGCATATCTATTGACAAATAAGAAGGACTTTACATTGGAAGTCAGCACAAGCATTTCTTACCCTGTGTAGAACAAATAGATCTCTCTTACTAGCCAACATATTACCCACTGCATGTCAGTCTTTATATTTCCATACGTATACACTGAATGTATGGATTATTAGATGAATCCCAAAGCCCTATGATTTCATTTCAAAGAACATCATAGGGGCAGATCATAAGGAATATAAAAGTGAATGTGTGTTGAGGAGTAGACAGCTTTTAATTGGCTGATAAAAGACATGACAGCATAGAAAAGATGTCCCACTTTCTATAGGTGGGGACTCTTGGCTTCACTACTTTATCTCTATTGGTCTCAGAACTGTAAACCTAGGTTCTCTTACTGGAGTTATGCAAAGAACTAGGAGAAGTAAAGATGCAAATGTCCAGGAAAAGACCACTATTCCCATATGACAGACGCATCTTCTCCTTGCCCTCTACCTCCTGTACCATCTGCATGTGACAGTTGGGGCTCTGTAATCAGTAGAGTAACAAGAGGATTGTTAACACTCCAAACTCAGAGGTCATAGCTAACTCTTGTTCCCATTTGCTTCTCTTCAACAGGCACTTCACCAGGAAGGTGGGCATTTGTGTCCTTGCTATATGCAAATGCCCAGCACCTTAATACAACTCTGATGGCCTCACACACTTTTGAGAAGAAATAGCAGACTTCCCCTAAAGATTATTTTTGTCTAGAAGTTAGAAAGTCATTTACTTCTTTCATAAATAAACATGTATATTCAAATATATGTATGCACTTAAATACATGCAATTATTTCAGAAGCAAAATAATTTACTAAATACAAGTCCATTAAGAGGATAGGGTGGGGTGAAAAGTTTTCTAATTGAAACTTTCATACTCAAGATTCGGCTTGAGAACTGATTGCCTTCTTTTCTCAGTGAAACAAGCTTGATCTGTTTATTTGTTTTTTTAGGCAATTAGTTGTAAAATTAGGTTGAGATTTTAAAACTGTGATATTCTTTACAGGTCTGGGCACTGAGCACAAATATTTCTTTAAGTTTTTCACTTGAGAATTGCTTTCTTTAGGTGAGTGCTGGCAAACGTTGTAAAATGTATAAATCTGGAATGTTAGGAAGTATAGAAAAGGGAAGGAAATGACCTCAGTCTGCAGAGAGGCACAATGTCGCTTTCTTGAAATAAAAGACTGCTCTGTCCTGGCTGACCCAATGCAGCCCAACTGAGAATGTCATTCTGTTTTGTCACTTAGCCCTGCCAGGGGAAAAGGAGCCAAGGGCTGACATGGGTACCTGAAGTCACAAAGAGCTTATGTGTCCCTGGTCCCCTTCCACATTCTTCCTCGGGTTCAAGGGGAGAGATGCTTTGTTAGTTTTCTCAAGGTCTATCACAAACGGTCTTTGACAAAATGCCCAGAAGGTCTGAGCAAGAACGGCGGGAGCTGGTTGGCACCAGTGGTGCCCATGTGTTGGACAGTGAAAGTCACTCTATACAAAGGTACCTAGGAACTGCCTCTGAGTTCAGCAGAGGAGAGTCATTGTTGAGGAATGAGCAAAGATTCTTGGCTGCAATGGAAGAGGGCAGTTCTGACAGGAAAGAGAATGACAAATCTTGAGAGGACACGTAAGGATCACCAAAGTCTTTCACCACCCAGGGATAACATTTCCTCATGGTGGCCTTCCAACCAGTCAGATGGTGGATTCTGTGATGGAAGGACTTCTCTCTAAGTCAGTTTTTCATTCATTTTCTCTAAAATCTGAGATGGGACTTTCAACTGGTGGATAGCATTGAGTAATGCCAGCCACGTTCCAACCACATCTGGTACAGCAGCACACTATTATCAATGGCTCCACTGGTGGTTATTACACACACTAGCTCCTGCACTTTCTGGGACTAGTGTGACTCCCTGGAATTAAGCCACTAAACAGAATCTAAGTGTCCTCCATAATTCGTAGAGCCCTGGTTTCACATAGTATTTTTAATATAGCAAATATTTCTTGAACTCATCTATTAACAAAATATAATCATCAGCAGACCCTGATAATGGAACTGTGAGAATGTCTATCATCAGACTTCTCACATCAAGTTTCTATGTTTGTCCCACCTTGGGTGGTGTCAAGTAACATAGCCAAAATGGCTAACGATCACATGCATCCAGCTTTGCGTATACTTGAGAGACACACAGGAAATTTTCTCTTCACCAAGAATCATGCAGCTGGCACATGAATCTCTTCAGAGGGCTGAGAGTCTTGAGACAATAAAGCATTTACTTTATTATTATTGAAATGTTTGTGGTCCTGTGGAACATTTTATATGTGTGTGTGTGTGTGTGTGTATGAATGGAAGGAGTTAGAATTAGAAAAGTTCCTGTGATTTTGACAAAGGAAATTGTATTTGACAGTAAAATGATTGATGGATTCCTGTAACATTGAAACATTTTAGTTTTTCTCTGGAGGGTTAGTAACAAAGCCAAGGACTTTCCCTAGTGCCTAAAATAGTGAGAGTTACCCTGTCAGTCATAGACTTATTTCTTAGTAAAAACAAAACAGACTACAGCTTTTCAAAACCTCATTATGAATATTCATTTCTGTGTGTGAACAAGAACAGAACTGGTTTATGTGTGCAGTGTCAGCTTCACTAGTGGACAACAGGAGTCATAAGGACAGGACTGGTGTGTGTGTGTGTGTATGTGTGTGCAGTGTCAACTTCACTAGTGGACAACAGGAGTCACAAGGACAGGACTGGTGTGTGTGTGTGTATGTGTGTGCAGTGTCAACTTCACTAGTGGACGACAGGAGTCACAAGGACAGGACTGGTGTCTGTGTGCAATGTGTGTGTGGAGTGTGAACTTCACTAGTGGACAACAGGAGTCACAAGTATAGGACTGGTGTGTGTGTATGTGTGTGCAGTGTCATCTTTACTCATTTAAAAAATCTGCTCAAACATTCAGCTTCCTGGAATTAGACACAAAGAAAACAATGTAGAGCTTATATCCCCTCCATCTATAGAAATCCATGTGAGTAAGTCTGGAGTAGCAGTGGTCGGGTGTACCTTAGAGATGGCTGGAATTTCGACTTAGAGGTGATAACGACTGAGTTGTAGAAATGAAAAATACAAAAGTCTTCCAATAGAGGTTCAAGATGGAAAAGTTTGAGAACTGTTTGGTTCAGGACACCTAACAGGTATAGAGAGGAATGCAGAACGCAAGAAAAAGCTCATCTGAGCATTTTGTGGGGAAATCTTCATTTGCTGAGAAGGAAGTCAGTTCTTTATTAAGGAAGCAATAGGAGACTGATAAGAATCTAAAAATGGACAGACTGACAGTATGAGATCTTTATCACATGTTGGCAGTCATGACAAGGACTGGAGTCTGAAGAGCAGCAAAGAGCCATCTTGAGGATGTTTGAAATAATCAGAGTGAAAGGTGATCAGAATTTAAATTATGAAGGCAACAATGGAAATATGATGGGAGGGGTCTGAGTCTAATGGCTGCAAACCGAAGCTCCAGAATTGGCTCCACTGATCACTTCTTCCTTGACTTTTCTACATTCCGAAGAAGCTCCACAGGGTGGCATGAATGGATCTTTAATGGGGGGATGTCAAAAGAAGGAAGCAGGAGAAGATGGTTTCAACAGGAAAGCATCGATCACTCCACTCTAACTTAACTCAGTGTCTCCAAACCAGTTGAGGCAGAGAAAAGAGTCCCCCACTGTTTAAAGTATTGCAGTGGCACATGGTTGGATCAAAAGGTGGTCTACTGTAAAACCAAACCAGTACAAGTACTCTTCTAAGTTCCCAAAAGACATTTATTGAGAAAGAGTAAGCAAATAATATATGAGAATATAAAAAGCAGATCATCCAGGAGATCTACAAATGACCAAACTTTAGACAGCACTTCTGGAGATAATCAAGACAGCTTTAATATCCTTAAAATACATTGAGATTGAATGTGCTGCCCTGTCAGTGGCCTGCCTGGCTCTCATTGCTCAAATGTCCATGCCTAACCCAAGGCTGTCCAGATAAAGGAGGGTCCATTACCAATATTTCATTTTATTTTTTGAGATAATTTCACATACAAGAATCACTTCTTACATCCTTTCTATCCATCCCTATTCACTCTCCAACTCCTTCCATGTCCCTCCTATATTCCTTCTCAAATTTATAACCTCATCTTTATTATTGTTACTTACAAATATATGAATGCATGCATATATGTATATACACATGTAAATCTATTGAGTTCATTTAATGTTGCTTATATGTGCACATGTTTAGGACTAACTACTTAAGGTTGAATTAACCTATCAGGGGACTCATCCATGTAATAAGTTGGTTCTACTTCCCTCCCCAGCTATTGATTGCCTGTAGATCTTCATCTAAGAGAGATGGCACCTATGAAAGTTTCCTATCTACATTGGCATGTCCCCTGGTATTGTCATTATGCCAGTCTTGTTTAGAGAATGATACTACAGATATTTCATTTGTACAGTTTTCCCTGTCATGTCTAAAAGACACTGTTTCACAGCTCTGGGTGCGGCGGGGCACACCTTTAATCCCAGCATTTAGGGTGAGTCCCAGGACAGCCAGGGCAATGTAGAGAAACCATATCTAGAAACAAAACTAAAACAACCAAGAAAAAAAGATACCATTCATAGTGTGTTGGCACTCTGGTTCTGACAACATTTCCACCCCTCTTTGGCGATATTCCCTGGACCTCAGAGGTAGTGGCTGCCTTGTAGGAGAATCACTTGAGGTTCAACTCCCCACAGTCCCTTACTGGCTGCAGTCTGACCAGTTGTGGAGCTCTGTAATGGTCTCCATCTGCTGCAAAAACAAGATACTTTAATGAGGGGTGAATGACACGCACCTCTATGGGTATAAAAAGAAGTATTTGGAATACAGTAAAAAAAATTATATTGGTTTGGGAAAACTATTGTAGTAGGTTTTCCTCTAGGGTCTGTGACTGCTGCAGTCAGAGGTATTTGGCTATCATTATAGGCATGAATCCCTCCCTTCTAAATGAGCCTTAAGTCAAAATGTTGGTTACTCTCAAGATTTTTGCACCATTCAAGATAGCCTGATAGGCCAGGCATTGCCGTGGTTTGTAGATTTACAGAGGATAGGACTAGTCATGGCTTTTTTTCTGGTGGCAGTTTGCATAGCACCTTCTGATACTATGAGAGCTGGTATTCACGGAGGAGGTTTCCAAGTCTGTTCCATCTGGATCAGTCCGCATTCTGTGTCCAAAGACTGTGGTGTCGTAAGCAATATTGTCTTTCCTTCAAGTCCTGGGAGGTAGCCAATGGCAACAGAAGTAGCCTGTATTGCTTTCAGGGGTCAACTTTAGCAATTAGGGAAATAAAAATCAAAACTGCTTTGGGATTTCATTTTACCCAAGACAGAAAGTCTAAGATCAAGAAAACAACCGGCAATACATGTGAGGATGGATGAACACGGAAGCTCATTCACTGCTGGTGTGTGGGTGAGGATAGGATGGACACAAGCTCACTCACTGCTTCAATCAATGGAGAGAATTCTCAAAAAGTGAACAGTAGGTCTACCGTATTACCCACCTCCGCCACTCCTTGGCATGTGCCCGAAGGACTTGCTGTCCTGCTGCAGAGATACCTGCTTGACCATGTCCAGTGCTACTCTATTCCCAAGAGGTAGGAAGTAGAAACAGCTTAAGCGTTCTTCAGCCAACGAATGGAGGATGAAATTGTGGCACACACGCACACGGGAATTCTAGTTAGCTGCATGAAAAATGAATCCGTGAAATTTGTAGGCAAATGGAGGAAGCTGGGAAATAAAGTGAGGGGACCCAGATGCCAAACAAGCATTCATGTTCTCTTATTTGTGGATTCTACCTCCAAACCTTGGGATGGAGGAGATAAAACTTGAGACGCTAGGAAAAAAGAAAGGAACCAAGATGGGAGAAGAGATGGAGCTCTAGGGAGGGGCACAGCAGGACCCAGTTGCTGTGGAGAGGGAAAGGGGAAGTGCAGGCTTTAACTGATGCGGGAGGGAGGGCAATGCGAAGGAAGGGAGAAGGAGGGATACATAACACTGAGGATGTTTAAGAAGCCATAGGAAAACATTATTTTACAAGCTTGCCTAAAAATACGTTGTGTGTGCAAATATGTGTGTAAGAGTGTGTCAATGTGTGTGTTTCTGTAATTTAAATGGAGTTATGGTACATTGGGTGATTATGCTCCCCAGAAGTCATGGATTAGCTAACAAAAACCCTAAAGACAAAACATAGAAAGGAGATGGTAATTGTTAACACTGTATAACTCAAATCGTATGAGCTGTTTTCTACTCTTTCCCATGATTAAATATCATCACATTAACAAAACTGCCATCTTTTTAAGAAAGGGAAGCTGGAAGCTGGCGTAGGTAAAACAGGAGTTTAGACTTGGACTTGGCATTCCTGGTTCTGTCCCTTACCTGTATAAACCCTAGGGAATCATCTCCTTCCTGCTTCTGTCCCTTACCTGTATAAACCCTAGGGAATCATCTCCTTCCTGCTTCTGTCCCTTACCTGTATAAACCCTATTGAATAATCTACCCACATAGAGCCAGGGTGTCAGTCATCTCAGAGAGGATGATGATGTTGTTTCCATGGAGCTATTTATCTGATGACCAGAGAAAGTAATGTGTGTGATATTCATACTTAGAACTGGATTGGCTCTGGGTGTTCTTCCTCCTAGCTCTCTAGTGAGACAAGTGCTTTCCCAACCTTGTCTCATTTTCCAGGCTCCTCTCTCACGAAGTCTATCTTACTTGTTCTCTTTGTCCTTCATGACCACCTCCTCATCTTCAGGGACTTGCAATTGGGATCTTCTTTCTGGAATGCAGATCTTCAAGGGTTTTGTGCCCTCTGATCGAATAAACTTCAGTGTAACAGGGTGTCTTCACCAAGGCCTTGCCTAGTACCTTGTGAAAAGCATCCTTGCTTCCTTCCCTCTTCCTTCCCTCATGACCTTTCTCCCATTTACATTATTTTTTATTGATTTTATTGAGCTTTACATTTTTCTCTGCTTCCCTCCCTGTCTCTCCCCTCCTCTTCAGCCCTCTCCCATGTTTCGCATGCTCCCAATTTACTCAGGAGATCTTGTCTTTTTCTGCTTCCCATGTAGATTAGATCCATTTAAGTCTCTCTTAGGGTCCTCATTGTTGTCTAGATTCCCTGGGATTGTGATTTGTGGGCTGGTTTTCTTTGTTTTATATTTAAAAACCACTTATGAGTGAGTACATATGATAATTGTCTTTCTGGGTCTGGGTTACCTCACTCAATATGATCTTTTCTAGCTCCATCCATTTGCCTGCA
>LOJH01068612.1:0-10075 GCA_001685095.1 Ellobius talpinus
AGGAGTACTTCGTGTTCCGGCCCGGCACCATCGAGCAGGCGGTGGAGGAGATCCGCGCCGTCGTGCGACCCGTGGAGGACGGCGAGATCCAGGGGGTGTGGCTGCTGACCGAGTAAGCCTGCGCGAGTGCGGCGTGGGAGCCTCGCCTCTCGGCCGCCGGGTGGGCAGCGGGCGGGGTCCCTGGTGACAGGCGGTCCCTCTCCCCTCCAGGGTGGACCACTGGAACAACGAGAAGGAGCGGCTGGTGCTGGTCACCGACCAGTCACTGCTCATCTGCAAGTATGACTTCATCAGCCTTCAGTGCCAGCAGGTAGTCAGGGTGGCGCTCAGCGCGGTGGACACCATCTCCTATGGAGAATTCCAGTTCCCTCCGAAGTCGCTCAACAAGTAGGTGCACCAGCGCACTACACGGCAGGGCCCCTGCGAACCCTCTAAGTGCTTTTGTTCCACTGTTTTGCGAGCTAAAGGCCTCATCTTGAAGGACCAGGGAAAAGGGCCTTAAAATAGAAACTGACTTGAAGGCGGCCCAGTGCCACCTTAAAAGGGCTGCCGGTACTAAAAACCAGTTACCAGTTAGGATTTGTGGAATCCTAGCCCACTGTTAAAAGCTATGTTAAGTACTCAACACTCCCCAGACCGGGCATTTTACCTCCAGCAGGATGGGAACACAGGCTATGTGTTCAGTCTTTTTCTGGTTCCTGTTTAAAAGAAAAGCAGATTGACTGATTGATTCATTGATTGAACGTACTAAAAATCGAATACATTAGAAAACACCTAACAGCCAGTTTTCAAGAGCTGGTCAGCTTGCTATAAAAGAAGTATTCTAAAGCATAAGAGGCCCATACCCACTGGGTGGTAGTGGCACACACCTTTAATTCAAGCACCCAGAAGGCAGAGGCAGGCGGATCTCTGTAAATCTGAGACCAGCCTGTCTACAAAGTAAGTTCCAGTACAGCCAGGGCTACACAGAGACACCCTGTCTTGAAAAACTTAAAGTGAGGCCCACACACCTGAGCCCAGTCTATGGAAATTTGAATAGGGAATCCAGGAAGCTAATGGCCGCGAGCATTATTCAGTAACACATTAAGAAACGAACACAGCCATAATTTGGCCAGACTGAACTGTATGCCGGTTTCACTGGCTGTAAAGATGAGTCTTAGCATCACCAAGACATGAACTTCTTACGCTCAGAAAGTACTTGCAGTGGCTAGCGGAGACCGTTCTTACACTGTACCCCAGCTGTCCCTGCCTTCCCTGGTAGCAACTGGCTGCAGCGTTGGACTCCAGTGGTAAGCAAGGCTCTCTTCCATCAGGCGAGAAGGCTTTGGGGTTCGCATTCAGTGGGACAAGCAGAGCCGCCCTTCTTTCATCAACAGATGGAACCCCTGGTCCACAAATATGCCCTACGCCACCTTCATAGAACACCCGATGGCTGGCATGGATGAGAAGACTGCGTCTCTGTGCTATGTAAGCAGATCCGAGGCCCGGGGCTAGCAGTGAGTGTGAGCACTTGAAGTGCAGGTCCTGATAGTGGGGCCTCGGAACCCAGGGAGACCCCCATCCCGCTGCAGGATGCTCAGTCTAGAGGGGGCGAGTTGCAGTCCTGGTGAGGCTCTGCAGGTGCTGCCGCTGGTGCAGGTGCTGCTGCTGGTGCAGGCGGGTACTTGGGAGGTACTGAGGAAGCCCTGAGCTCCTTCAAAAGGGCACATGTGCAGCATAGTGCATTGTGTACATGCATTCCAGACAGGTTATGGTAGGGCCGAGAAAGTCCTGTCACTGGATGATGTCATAGCCCTCATGAATTTCTCCATCCGTGATGCTGGTCTCTTGAGTTCACAGCACGCTAATGTGCAGCATGTGTGGTGACGGTGCTGTCGGGGGTCACATGCTCAGTGTGCTTCGTATCACCTCGGCATGTGCTGAGTCTCCTCATGGTATCTTTAGTGACAGAGCGGTACTATCTAGAGCTGAATGACATTTGGACAGATGAGTCACCTGGTGACACAGCTCTTAGCACTTGACCTGATGACTTCTCAGAATCCTCGTTTCCCCGTGTAGTGGAGTACTGTTGTCTGCCTTGAGGTTAAGGCTCCATGTTTCTTCTCTCTTTAAAGTTGGAAAGCTTCAAGGCTCTCCTGATCCAAGCTGTCAAGAAAGCCCAGAAGGAAAGCCCACTGCCAGGACAGGCGAATAGCGTGCTGGTGCTGGAGCGCCCACTCCTCATCGAGACCTACGTGGGGCTCATGTCCTTCATTAACAACGAAGCCAAGCTGGGTTACTCCATGACCAGGGGCAAGATAGGCTTCTAGTCTTCGTGTCCCCACGAAAACCGAAGTGGAGGGGACTCGGTGTGCCACCTCAAGCTACCCACTATGGTTGGAGAGAACACAGGCATGGTCCCTTTAGGTGCCTGATTAGAATAGTCAAGCGAATTGTATATATTTAGTTGGATATTGGACACCTTGGCAACATGATATATGAAGGCAGAAATACTGGCTGTCCCTATGCCACTGTGTTCCTTCTGTAACTCCACATAAATGTTTTCTCCAGTGTCCCTGCTGGGCTTGTTCTTCCTGGCCTGCCCCTCCAGCATGCTGAGCAGAATATGCCTGCCCACTTCTGCTGAACACAAACTGTTGGACGCCGGGAGGAGCAGAGTGACCCATGCCTGCACTGCTAATGCACTTGCATTAACTCCCCCGCCCTTCAAGTTTTGTATTTTGAAATTCAGCCCATTTTTTAAAAGCTAAATACAATAGCAGTCAGCAGACCAGTTACAGGAAAGATAGCCTGCCTGGCCACTCCTAGCAAAACTGCCCTTCCATTAATGTTTGACCTGAAGTCACACTTTGTAAATTTAATCCAATTTGTGTTAATACAGCAGTTTTCCTAGGCCCAGGGACAGTCAGTCTCATGACATAATCTAGGCCCTTCTGGAAGTCATGGTGGTGGGTTTTATCATCCTGTCTCTGTTTAAAAGGGACTGAGTGGCTTGGTTTAAAAAGTGCATGTTTATTAATAAACAGACCAGCCTGCATCCCCTTGGCCCCAGGTGCCATCAGCCCCACCGAGCTTTGCTGAGCTTCACCACGCCAGCCACACACGGTTTCCCCTGTGGCTCTAGCACCTGTTAGTACACTGTAGATGCTGGCCTGTCACTTGATACCTCTGCCACAGCTTTAAGTTAACCATGGATGTGACCAGAATGTCATGGCCCATCCAGGAGAAAAGGCGACCCCAGAAGCGCCTCGTCTTTATCCTCTGCTTCTGGTCTTGTAGTAAAGACGCTGAAAACCAAATGAAGTCGCTCCTTGTTGAAGTTACTGTCACAAAAACAGGTGTACCACCCAGAGACTGTCTTGGGGCCTGAGGGACTGAACCTGCTGCCTGTGGACCCTCCCCATAGTCCTCTTTACAAAAGTTCAGATGGGCAAGTCCACAGTCCAGGTTAGAGTCCTGGTTCAGATATCCCAACATTTTGGTCTGGCTGCTTTCAGGCCATTTGCTAGAGATGTGGAGCTATGCTGGGTGGGCTAAGTGCTTCCACTCAGCCAGGCAGAACTGCTGGGGGAGGCATGGGTGCTGGCCTCACAGCACCCCTGAGGACATCCTGCTGCAGAGGGGCTGCACAGATTGACCATAGTCACCCTTGGTCCAAAGCAAGCACTCTGAGAACAGCTCAGGGAACAGCAAAGAGATATAAGGCAGCGAAGTGTTGTTACCTCAGGATTCTTCATCCTCCTAAGATAGACCTTGAACCTATGACCTAAGGCCTTGAGGGAAATGACCACCCTTGTCCCGTGGATTAGCAAATACCTATTTTATGTTACAGTTTATACATATTTACAGAACACGTCACTACAGGAAATTGGGTATCCCGTCCCATCAGGAGCCTGTGCAGCTGTTGCTTGTGTTGCCTCAGTTTCCACTCAGGTCCTAGGCATGGCCATCCCGTTGTCCACAGGCTGTGCCAACCCCCTCCTTAGTCTCCAGAAAACAGAGACAGAAGTGATCCTTGCTAAGGAGGGCCAAGGAATCCCCACTCAAGTGCCAGCACAGTCCAAGCACTGGGAAGTCACCTAGAGAGACAGGTGGTCAGGGTTAGAGCAGAGACCAGGACCAGGGAGGGCATCCTACGGATTAAGTGAGGATTCTGGTGATCCCAGACTGATACAGCCAAAGCCTATAAAGCTGGGGCAGGAGGTCCAGTGTCAGGTTACACACTAGGCAAGGTCCTGCAAGTTTGCTAAAAGCCATGGGGGTGGGGGGCATGTCACCGCTACACATGGCAGTAGGTTTAGCAGATGAGCCACTGTGTCTGCTGGGATATGCTCACCTTCCCCAGGTACCTGCACGGACACACAGCCTGCTGGGGACCACAGGTACACCTTGCTCCCGCCTGTACAGATGGCCAGCCTCGGCTGCTCTGGGTCCCACTGAAATGAGCGCACTGGAGACAAATGCTCCAGTACCACAAACAGCTTCAGCTTCTGAATGTCCCAGACCCAGACAGCGTTGGGGACATTGTCTGCAAGGAAACAGAGGGCACCATGTCAGTGCCGGCCCTCTGAGCAAACCTGGCTCAAAGGATGTACTAGGTTTCATTCTCAGGGACTAGCACCCGAAACAAAAGACCCCCAAAAGGCCATAAATCCCTCTTTTTTCCCTGTGGTTTTTACATTTGTAATTGTGAAAACATGTAAACAAAACCAGAGCCACAGAGGCCAATGCTGGAGGGAGTAGGCGGTCAGCCAGGGCGTGAGCTGACTAGCTAGGAGCAGCTGTGCAGACTGTCCACAGGGAGAACAGCGCACAGCTGCCCTCCTGAGCTGCTTCTCATTCATTTCTGCTCTTGGCGTCAAGGGGTGCAGGGAGCAGCTGACCCTGTCCAGGAGTATGACACTGACCATTTCTTGTTGCCAGGAAGTAGCTGTCAGAACTGAAAGCCAGCATCCCTACTCCCATCCTAGGGTTTGCTCTGTCAGCTACCGGCTTCAGAGTCTGCAAGGCAACTGGCCCAGAGGCGATCTCATCTGGAACACAGCAGGGAGGACGTGCGAGGGTGCTGGTTAAAGGGGGGAAGGGAAAGCAGGCCAGCAGGCCAGCGAGTGTGCAACAGATCTGTGGGAAGAGTCCTGCTCACAAGTTCCCTAGGGGACAACCGTTCCATTCCGCTGCTGAGAGGGCCCCAAGTGGGGACAGGACAGGCCCATGCAGTCTGGAGCCCACAGGAAGGTCTGCTTTCTGAGCTAATCCCAGCTACTTGGACATCTGGCAGGTCTACCCATTACCAGCATCTGCACAGACGGCCACTGGGAGGTGAAGGAAGATGATCAACCGGCAGAAGACGTTAGATAAGCACCAGCCAGTATGAGCAGCACCTCTCAAGCCTGGCTGCCCTCAACCCTCCAAGCCTGCATGCAGGTCCCTGCCCATTTCCCTGCAGGGCAGGAAGTGAAAAGGCTAAGCTACCAAGTACATGCCAGCTCCTGTTCTCTCTCCTCCCAGACCCTCTGAGGTCCATCAGGGAACTGTGATGGCCAGGACTGTTAAGCTACTGTGACAGGTGGGATGAGGGCACACAGGCTACAGGGCAGTGTGGGAAAGGCGAGCTTCACAGGAGAGCACTGTATGCTGCAGGGAGATTGAGACCCCAGGTTAGAATCTCCCCCGCCCAAACAGACAGCACCTGAGATTCACGTGGACAAAGGACAAGCTTTTTCTCCCATGGAAGACACAGCCCTCTGCTGCTTACATTTGCTCTCTGAGGTAGAGAGGGCACCAGCCATTGCTCGGGGTGGTGGGAAGGACAGGTGGCCCAGCCCCAGCTGTGGGATCTTCTCAGCTTCCTTATACACAACCTGAAAAACATGATTTGGCCACTAACCAGTTTGTGACAAGAACCAGGGACTCGGGAAGGTGGCCAACTTAAGTGCCAGACACCACGGTTACCGGGAAGAAGAGCACCAGTCTGACCCCTTGCAGTGAAGGGCAGCTCAGCTGCCACCTCAGTCCTGTTGACCAGGCTGTCCTGTAAAGATGGGCCCTGACTACATGGCTGAGTCGTGGTAAACTATGTCACAGCCATGCAGAAGTGGCTTGTGTGGGTGCCAGGCCAGAGGGCAGTGAGCAGCAAGCCTGTGGGAGCAGCAAACAGCCAGGCACGACAGACTTGCTGCTAGTGTGGGTCTTGAAGCCCATGAGCTGTGGGGCTTGGCTGCCAGCCTGTGGCACTACTGGGGGCTGCCAGCAACTTTAAACAGTGTATGGGGGAAAAGGCAGTCACTGGAGGTGTGCCTTAAAAGCCTGTATTGGGACCTCACCTGTCCTTCCTCTCTCCTGGGCACTGTAAGATTAGCTCTGCCCTGCCATCTGCTCCTTACCACAGTGTGTTGCCTCAATACAAGCCCAGAGTAAGAAGGCAAAGGGTCCACGGACTGAAGCCCCTTTTCCTTTAAATTGATCCCGTCCCAGTGACATAGAGCTGATTTATACAACAGTCCCAGGTAGAGAAACCACAGCACACATGAAGAGACCTAGACGGATGAACCACAGGCAAACCTTGGCGGCCTGCAGGGCAGGGCCAGCCTTGCACCCTGCTATCCCTCACCTGAGCTCAGCCAAGGCCAACCACTGCTACTGGAAGAGCACACTCTAAGCCAAAGCCTCACCTCTGCCCAGCTCTTCCTTCCTCCAGGTTCTGGCCTGCAGCCCTGCCCCTTCCTTGTCCTCCTGAGGTCTAGCACCTCAGTGGATGGATGACCTCAACAAAGAAAGCAGAAGTCTGTCCTTGCTGCAGACTGACAGAAAACAGCGCGACTCAACACTATGGAGCTACAGAACATGCCTTCCAGGTTCCCGGACCTGAGCTGCCCCTTGCTCCCCAGGGTCTGCACAGAACAACTCTCCTGGCCTTTCCGTGCTTGTCTGCACAGTGCCTGGCAGGATGGCAGGTGTTCAAGACTCCCCAGTCCCCTCTGCTAACACCAGGGGCCGGCAAAGGACAGAGCATGGACGAACACAGCATCTGGCTAGGACAGAGGCACAGTCCACGGAGCCCTTGACAAAAGAGGGTGTGAGGGAGCAGGGACAGGGAAGACAACATCACAGTAACCGAGGAAGTCAAGAGCAGCTCACAGCACCAGAGACACCACCATGCTCAAGTCAAGATTCATGCAGACTTACTGTCTTGGGATTATTAATGGTTGCAGGATGCCCAAACTCGGTGATCATCTTCCAGGTCACATGATTAAGGAGGCGCACCTGGGGAAGGAACCATGAGGATGACATGCAGGCTGCAGGCAGCTCACGGAGATGGCCTATCCCCTGAACCATTTCCCACCTTTCCGTCATAGCTCCCAATGGCCAGGAACTGACTGCTGGGGCTCCAGGCCACAGACTTGATGCCCAGGGACCACTCATAGGCACAGTATGCGGAAAGCAGGCGGCCGTCCAAGGAGTAGAGCAAAATCTTGTACTGCAGACAGACATGTAGACAGGTCACAGGTACCGAGTGCAGGCTTCAGCACCCAGCAGCTCGCTGCACTAAAAGCACACACAGGTACCTGCAGGTGCGTGCTCTGAGAAAGAATGTGCTGCTGGCCATGTGCTATACCTCCAAGCAAGTGTCCCACGCTGCCAGCACACAGCCATTCGGGGCCCACTCGATCCCTGTGAGATCCTGCGTATCTGTGTCAAAGTGCTTCCAGATGAGAGGAAAACACAACAATTTGAAAAAATTTCCTCAGATAAGTGCATTTATTTTATAACCAGTGCTTTTGGCACATGTGTCATTTCACATGCAGCAACAGACAAAGTAGCTGCAAGCCGTCCTGGTGAGTGCCAGCCATTCCGGGCAAGGCCCATATGCCCTCATCCTCCCGCAGCCTGCTTCCCAGTGTGCCCCCTCGGATATCTGTTCATGGGTCTGAGGCGTGCGTGCATGGAGGGGGATGTGCTCACGTCACAGCTCCTGAGACATCTTGCCCAGGGCCAACTCAACAGCATTCCTCCCAGCGAGGCATTCCCTTACACAAATGAGGGTTCAAAGTTCATGCCAACGTCTGACGTGCACCAAGTGTGGTCTGGATCACATTTAGTGTCCACTGCTTAAAGGCACACGCAGTACCCCTGCCCTCTGGCCACAGAAACCTCATTCTACCTACACCAGGGACTGCAAAGCCCCCTGGGATCATCAGAACACTGGCTCTGCTCCTCTTCCCCCCCGCCAGCAGGAGAGGACTGCCCTACCCGGAGGAGCTGCCAGTCGCTGCACACGAAGATGCTCACATAGTCCCTGCAGTCTCGCCTCTCTGCCAAGGCCAGATAACGGCCATCCCTGGTGAAAGTTATTCCTGTGGAGAGAGAATGTACTGGAGCCAGAGCATGGACAAACGTCCAGAACAGCAGGGACTTTACAAGGGACAAGAGAAAGAACCAAGCAAGAGAAGGGGAAGCCCCAGAAATGTGGTGAGCAGGACATTGTCACACGGGAACCTGACAAGCAGAGAGATCTCACTCCTCCAAGTCAGGTGGGAGCACAAGTACCTCATTTTTAATGTGCCACAAATGTCACTGACCTTTGACAGGGCCTAGCTGGTTAGTATGTTTCACAAAGAAACTACAGGAGACACTTTTAGTCAAAAGCCAGCTTGCTATTTTGTGTGTTTGGCACACCTGTGTCGTGGCATGTGTGTGTGTATGTGTATAAAGGTTAAAAGACAGTCTTAGGCATCTGTACTCCCCAATGACCTTGTTGGGATAGTTTGTTTGCAACTGCATATGCCAGGCTAACTGGCCTGCAAGCTTCTGGAATTCTCCATCTCCAGCTCCCATCTTGATGTAGGAGTGTTGGGACTACAGACTCGTGTGGCTGTGCCTGCTCTACAGTGGGCTCTGGGATCCAAACTCAGGGCTGGGACTGTAGCCTTGTGAGGCTGTGCCTGCTCCACAGTGGGCTCTGGGGTCTGAACTCAGGGCTGGGACTGTAGACTTGTGAGGCTGTGGCTGCTCCACAGTRGGCTCTGGGGTCTGAACTCAGGGCTGGGACTGTAGACTTGTGAGGCTGTGGCTGCTCCACAGTGGGCTCTGGGGTCTGAACTCATGTCCGCAGGCTTGCACAAGCACTTTATACCCTGAGCTAGCTCTCTCATTTGGTACTGCATTTCTTATTGATTTTAGATTTATTTTTATTATTCTCAGTTAGTGTAAGTCTGTAATGCCTGTGTGTGTGTGTGTGTATAGGTTTGTGCACAGAGAGCAGGAGCGCCTGCAGAGGCCACAAGTCCCATCCCCTGGAGCTGAAGCTATAGGCAGCTGTGAGCCCCTGACAAGGGTGCTACTGGAAGAGCAGTGTGTGCTCTAGCCCAGAACTTATCGTTTCAAATAAATGAATATTCAGTATTAGCATAAAAAGCCCAAGGCCAAGGTTGCTGCTTCATGAATGATAAGAACATTTCAAAGAACAGAGGACTAGAGGGTCCACCTCCACCAGACCAAGACTTGTTCAGCTACATTAACACTTCAGACTACAAAAGTCAAAACGAACCTACAGTGCATTTCAGTCCAGTGTGACCTGCAAACTGCAACAAAGAGACAGTAAGACGCCCCATGCGCCTTGCTCCCTCTACTGTATGTTGTTTCTGGAATCAAGGGCAGTGATGCGTAAGCATCCCATCATCCCATGCACTCTGCCCAGGGCTCCAATGGCAAGGGGCTCCCTTTCCCCTGCTCTGGGATGCTCAGATGTGATTGGATGTGATGCCCTGACAGAAGAGCTAGTGAAATGAGCTGGAGATGCTCAGGGGTTAAAAATGTACGGTGCTTTTCCAGAAAACTGGACCCCAGCACCCAAGACAGACAGCTCATAACCACCTGTAACTCCAACTCCAGGGACTGAGATGTCCTCTCTGGACTCCATGAATGCTTGCATTCACATTACACACACACACACACACACACACACACACACACACACATACACACACACACCTGATTATAAAAATAAATCTAAAAAAAAGTGAGTGGGGGGGCTGGAGAGATGGCTCAGTGGTTAAGAGCATTGCCTGCTCTTCCA
>LOJH01068613.1:0-10075 GCA_001685095.1 Ellobius talpinus
GGTATAAGCTAGCCGTGCGGGAGCCGGGTGGGATGAAAGCAGGCCTGTGCTCCTGTCACTACAATAAAGCCTTTATTATATCTGAAAAAGTAAAAGAATTCTTAGTGTTTGCATAAATGAGAACTGTCACCTAGCCAAATGATATACCAAATCAGATATTTGAAAATACTGCAGAGAATTTTGATTGCTCTCACCATCAATAAAGTTATGGGGAAAAAACAAAAAAGCCATTAAGCAAGTCTCAAAAAGACATGGGGGGGAAGAGTTATTGACAAGTTTCCTAGTTCATTTTGGCTGACAACTACACATACCCCAGAGTTAACTGAAAGAATGCCAACTGGAGGGTTTTTCTGGATCAGACCAGAATATGAATATGACTCAGTGAGTCATTTCTGGATTGGTAACTAATATAGGAGGGCCCAACCCACTGTGGGCAGTGCCATCCTAAGCGGGGAATTCTGGCGGGTATAAAATAGCTAGGTAAGCAGAGGGTAGGAAGCAAGCCAGGAAGCAACATTTCTTTGTGGTTTCTGCTTCAAGCTCCTGCTTTGGTTTCCCTTAGTGATGGGCTGTAATCTGAAATAAACCCTTTCCTCTCCAAGCTGGGTTTGGTCAGTGTTTCATTATCACCACAGCAAACAGACAATAAACTAAGACAGGTGAATTGGGAAAAGTTGCATACTGTATGATTTCAACTTCTGAAACAGGCAAAACTGTGGGCACAGTAAAATAATCAGTAATGGGGCTGAGTAGTAGAGAACACATCTAGCATGTCTAGGACTCTGGATTTGCTCATCAGACTTGGAAAAAGAACCTCCAAACAAAATAAAAGATTGTGGCTGCCAAAGACTCCAAGGACTACAACAGCAATCTATTGAATGTACAACACAAGAAGTGAACTGCAATGTCAACTACAGACTTTAGCTGATGATACCATGTGTGCACATCTACTGAAAAGAAAAAAGTAAAACGACCTACAGCAAGGTACACCATGAACTCACTCATTGTAATGATGTTAATTTTACTTGTCAATTTTCTTTTATGAACTTTCATGTGATATTCATATAACATTTACATTGAAAAAAGAAAGAGTATTTAGGATGTCTGGGAAGAGAATAGAGTTACACAGAACTCTGAGCACTATCTAGTTCAACTTTGTTTTTCCAGATACAGAATCAGAACTATAGGGGCCAATAGATTTGCAAAGAACTGTCCATCTAGGTTTTTGTGAGGTCAGAATTTGAATCTCTATCTTTTACTAATACTAAATGCTTCTTAAGTGTCAGCAATTTTTGCCTAGAAAATTAAAAATTAAGAATAACAACAAAAATAAAACCAACATTAACTCAAAGAAATAGTCATGTACAATCAAAGTGTGTAATTTAGGTGCTTGCTTATCAGAGTAACAGACGAGTTTAGTTCATAAATGCCTCCAGACCTTTTTGCATATGCAGACACATACCATCTATCATACTATTATTAGATATGTCATAGAAGTATCAGGGTTCAAATACAGCTCCACCATTAAATGGATATAAGACCTTGGGTATTTTTGTAATTGTTTTTGAGCATAGGAAATCAGAGAATTAATTTAATAGGACTTGCTAGTAGCTTGTATTCAACATAAGATACCTTCTTTACAAACCTGTCATTTGGATGACATAATTAGTCATTTTCTTTCTAAGTTGCACAAAGCCGAAATGCTTATATGAAGAACCATATTCAGAACCCCACCACATAATAAACTGTTCTATCATGAGACTATGCAATGATTGACAAGATAGTTAGCCCCTTCTTTTCCATGCTTGCTTATTTTTCTATAAACCTACAAATGCAAAGAACATATTTTGGTGGAGTAGGGGATTAGATGTAGTCAATTCATGTTGTAGTATTATGTAGTATTATTTCTGGTCTCTGAATTATTTTCCTGTCTTCAGTGGTATTTTCTGCACCCATTAATTTATTACCCATGAACTTAATTAAAGTGTTGTTTACTGATACTCCTTGCAGATCATTAATGGAATGTTAATTAATTATAGTCTAACACTATCAAAATCTCTGACATAATGAAAGAACCTCTCCCATACCATTATGTCTTAGTGTTGCATTGTGGAGTTGCTTCGCTGAGGTTCTTGCCTAATGCAATACCAACTTCTTTTTAAAATGTATTAAAACTACACTACAAAAAGAATTTATACCAAAGCTAATTATCAGTAAAGTTAAAAAACACATACTGTTAAGATTTTACCAGAAAAGATAACAATCTATTCACAAATAGATGCTGGAAGTTTTTGAACACAGGCAGGATACTTTGTTATTCGTACATAATGAAAATACATATGTATTTTCAGACACAAAATATTATGTAATATATATATATACAGAAATATCCCAGTCATAGAAAGCAATATCTAGGAAATTATGACATTTCAAGATTAAAATCTGATCTGAACTTGACTGCATGACTGTGTGATGCTTTATACAAAAGCCATTTTATGGTCAGGGTACAGATTCAGTAGTTTTATTACATTTTCAGCTAGGATAAGAATGTCAGTCAGAATAATTGGCACCATAGGAGTACCCCATAGTGATAAACTAGGAAATGCTTCTACTGTGATCACATGGTGGCAGACAGCTACTCAGATGATAACAGCAAGTCTTTCAAACAGAGTTGGGGACTGGTCAATACTATAAAGACTTAGACTTCTGGCTGAAAGATACTTGCTGTCTTTCAAATACTTCATTCAGATATTTCTGGGAAAATCACTAGTTCTCTATTTTTTAAACCTGGTAAATAAAGCTTTAAAGAAATTTGAGCACATAGTAGAACTGTCTTTCTTATTAAATAGAATTCATGGGGGCATCACATGGACAACGATCTGAAGCATGCCATTAATTAATGTTATACTGTAGTCTTTCAATCACTTATCGACTTGCTCAATCATTCATTCATTCAAAAATTTCCATCATTTTTTATGTTGCAAAAGGGCTGGTGCTAAGTACTATGAGAAATACTAGAGTCATTAGTAGTCTCTGCACATAGATTTGTAACCCTGTGATGCACCTAGCAAGCTGGTGTTTATTTAAAATCAGACTTAAATAAGCACAGGCAATAGATCTACCCATCAATTTGTATCTTAAAGATAACTGTACCATCTTAGCTAACAAAAAAGCAGAGCACATGCATGATTATAGATATGAATATATATGAATCTTGTTCTAGTTGCACTCTCCAAATTGCAGCATCTGCTACAATTTTTACATAAGTATTCAATTAAATAATTGAATATTCTAATTACCATTTTAAAATATTTTTATGTACATTTTGCCTGCATTTATGTCTGTGTGCATCATATCATTAACATGGCCATGGAGGTCAGAAAAAGGTATCATATTTTCCGATCCGCAGGAAGTTACAGATAGTTGTGAGGCACCATGTAGGTGCTGGGAAGTGAACGTGGGTACCCTGGAAGAACAGGCAGTGCTCTAAACCTTTGAGCCATACCACAATCCTGCCTTCCAATTATTCTTTTTTTTATAAAATTTATTTATTCTATGTGTTTTTCCATATAATGAATCTTGATCCTTTCGTATTTACTCTCCGTGTCTGCAACCCCCACCAGAATAAAACAAAATCCAAGAGAAAAACGTGAAAAAAATGAGAAAAATAATAAAAGGAAGAAATTAAAAAATTTTGTCATGGAAACTGCAGTGTGACCAAATGCTGTATACCCCTTTGTCCATACATCACTACTTGCAAGTATTCTTTGCAAAGAGTCATTGATCTGGTTTGAGGCCCCAACATCTACCCCATCTATGATCTGCTGGAGCATGTGAAGGGACCTGACCTGCAAACCCTAAGCTAGAGGATCGGTATAACACAGGGCAACAACAGGAAGGATCCTAGTGAGGGCCCAGCATCAAATGTGTAGTGAAGACCCTGAACCAGTCCAATTAATCTTAAAAGCCTTTTTAAAAATATGGTTACCCAAACAGATGTAAAACGGAATGCAGAATTCAATGACAAAAACTGGGTGTTTTTTTAAATAATTCTCTTACAATTATCATGTGGAAGAAGGTATATTCTGAGGGATGGCAGCAAAGCAGACACAAGATCAATGAGTAAATGTTTCAAGGACTGAAGATTTGGGTTTAAATTCAGAACTCATATAATGAATGTTCCTGAGGTACTTTGGACCTTTTCAGGTCTCCCAGTAGTCAAAAATCAGGATAAGTACATGTCAGCACATCAGAGAAGGGGCTCTAGTAGCAGATTCAAACAAAGGAATGCACTTCTTAGTCTATGGGTAGTGGTGAAGCACCTTGGTTAAGGTGTTAATTCTAGACCTTCTTAGTTCAAATCTCAGTTCTACCACTAAGCTGAACAACTGTGGGCAACTAAGATTCTATGGAGCACAATATTATTAAGTAGGAGAAATGTAATTATTGGAATTACTGTGGCCAGGAATAGTATTAAATAGTTTACTACTGGAAAATTGTTAGACAGGTGCTTAGCATAGAGAAAATATTACATAAATGCTGATACTGGTAATAAGCTTTCTGTGTTTGAAAGAGCTCTGTACAAGATTGCTTTATTCTTTCTTATACCTATTCTCCAACTGCAGCTTTAGTTTAATATTTGCTCTTCCTTCTGTTTATTTCACTTGAACTACTTACTCCAGCAGGAGTTTTATCACAGTCATTGTATTCAAGGCTCTCCCTTATAGTAACACTAAATTTCACAAATCAGGCATTTTATTTTGTCATCACTATCTGTCATTTGTCTGTTAGGGCTCAAAAACATAAATGTTGCTCTACAATTTCCAGTTGTTCTACCTAGTACTAGCAATGGGTATTTATTGAATAATTATCACCCTATAGAGTTACAGAAAATAAACACAAACCCCTACATTTTTATGAAACTTAATTTTTGAAACAGTCTCACTACAGAGCCCTACAGGTCTGAAACTATGTAAGTCAGGCTAGCTTTAAATTCATGCCAATACTTTTTCCCCAGGCTTCCTGAGTGCTAACATTATAGGCATGAGATAATACAGCATGTGGCTCTAATCCTTACATTTAAATCTGAGTAAACCTGAGGAAGAATTGGCAGATGACTTTCCCAAGATCACATAACTGAGAGAACTAGATACAAAACTGGAAACTCTGTGTTCTCTCCCAAAGGACCATTACTTGGTGTGTTGCTAATTCAGTCATTTTCAGGTGTCTCAGAAATGTTATAATAATACTCAATAGAGTACCATAGCACAGAATATGTGAAACAGTGAGTAAAGACAAATCTTCATCAAAACAGGGCTTGGGAAAATGCACATTTGAAGTGAATTAGAATGAGTTAAGACTAAGCCAGTGCACATGGTTTTGGAAGTAGGTATAGCATAAATAATAAATAAAATAAATGAAATTATTTGTAAATTAAATTACTTGAGCATGTGTAATAGCACAATTCCAGGGTCAATGATTTGTTTCATTTTACAAATTAATAACAAGGGGTGAAGTAGAAGAGTGGGCTACTCACAACAGAGGGAGCTGCCAAGAACAACACTGAAAAAACACAAATGGGCCAGAATTCAGAACTTGCATATTTTCTGCTGAAACTCTTCAATTACGGTAAATTGTCAGGTCCAACAGTGCTTAATTTTTCAGGACACGATAGTTTATTTGGCAAATGGCTATCAGTGACACCCAAGTGTCTTTCATTTAGTAGTTTTATTAGAGTTGCAAGCCACAAGGGAGCAAAATTAGCCTTCTTTCTTGGGGCAGGGATGGCAGTGGCAGAAGAGTGGTGGCATTTTGAACTAGATCTTGCCAGGAAAAGAAACTTCATGGAGGTCAACTCCAGGCAGTGTGCTTCTACTTATGTCTTCTAAGCCCCATGGTACCATCTTAACACAAGGAGAGCAATAGGGTTTGAATGCTCTAAGTTCTACACTATCCATGTGGAGTACCTACTATACACACCAGAGACTACAGTCCTCACTAAGCAGGAATTGATACACTGTGAGTTTTCTATTCCATTCAGTAAAAATCAAGTCCTTATTTCATTCCATCATTACTTCTAAGAAAAAGAAATTTCAGAAATATTATTTCAGAGCCAAATTTATTTCTACTTTGAAAAGTTAATAGGACTTAATAGCAGTGACACTTGGAGACAGGCATGCTCTTAATTCTAAGGACTGTTACTGTTTGTTTTAATGATGGCACAAAGTTCTCAAAAGTTAGACTAAAACTGAGGACATGGAAAAGCCTCATGGTCAGAGACTTGTCCTTACAGGTCTTTCACTTTAGAGAGAGTAAGTTATGTTTTTTTTCTTTTCTTAAAGAAAAAAAGAGATGCTTAATGAGTTAAGATATTATGCAGAAAGAGTGTGTGACAGATGGCAAAGCTGAACAACATTTACTGCAATATTTAACTTGGATTCAGCTGATGCACCCCATTACATTTTATACACAGCATTCTTATTATTGATAACTTGGATACTGCAGATTCTTAATGTGTACAAGTCAGATAGAACCATCGATAATTGTAGAGTTAATTTATAATACAAATCAACTTTACATTCTATCCAAGTGGCAGCATCCTGTGTAAGAGAATCAGCTCCTTTGTATGTGCTTGTTTCTGGTGAAACACATAAACTCTTAGATTGATAGCAGATATTGGAAAGCTTATTCTTGTAAATTAGCTATACTTTGAAACCTCAAAATAAGCAGTCTGTTCTGTGCCATGGAATCTTAACTACAGTAAAGGACGTGTCAAGAAATAAGCTCTGCTATACTTCAGGAAACCAATAGAAATCACATTTCATGTACACTGGGTTCAAAGAATTAGCCTGTCACATTTGACAGATGCAGCAAACTGCAGTAATTTTTCTTTAAAGGTAAAGCTGAAATTGATTTGGCAATTAAAAACATGTGCTAGTGAAAGAAAATGCCTACCAACAGGAAAACATAAAAGACTGTATTTATAATCATATTTTTGGTTTTATATTTACCGAAATGTGAGGTGCTTTATCAAGATAAAGGATGAGCTCTGTATTTCTTTCTAAATTTTCTTTTTCTTTCACTACACTTAGAAAAATTTGATCACAGCAGAGAATTACATGAGTGTAGATGTTACAGGATATGTAATAACTAAATTTGTTCAGATACATACAGCATAGCTTGCTTTATATATTAGAAATCTTGCCAGATGTCCTGGCAATGTTCCAACAAGGATGATGACAGTCATTCCACTAATTCTCAGGAACTGCACATAAAGATAATACTGTACAAATCCAGAGTGAATGAAACTCACTTTCAAATTCCATTATCAAAATAAATGCTTGCAAGAGATTCTAACCAGAGAAAATAATCTAGAGAAAAGAAATCAAGAAAACAGCTAGTACTTGTTCTTTTCAAGTTGTGGAAGAATTTTTCTTTTAATCTAGAGCATTGATGGGTCATGTAGACAAGCAGAGGGAGTAAGAAAGCAGATGCAGGAGAATGAGAAATTCAATGAAATACATGTATGAAAACCTTGTAGATAAAAATTATTTTAAAAAGGAAAAAATGAAAATATATAGCATTTGTACTATAAGCATCTCAGAGCAAATATTTAACATATTCCATATTAGATCTCAAGATCTTAAGCCTCGAGCATAATTTGTCGTTAATAGGTAAGGAAAAATATTTTTGAAAAATGGGCAAAGTCACTGAGAATGATCCATCTCTTCATTGTGTGTGTGTGTATGTGTGTGTGTAGTGTGAGAGGTGGAACCAAGGCCAGCACATTACAGAGATTTACACAGTATCCCTCAAATACATATACATACATGCATGCCTGCATACATACATACATACATACAGACAGACAGACACACATGCACACAAACACCTGTACTGTTTTATTAGAGAAACAGATATTCTTTGAAAAAACCCAACTAGGCTTCTTAGTTCATTGGTATCATATTTTTTTTGTTTTTGTTTGGTTTGGTTTTAAACAGTGAGTTTCAAGGAAGTCACTAGATGAAAACATTGAGAAGCAAGGGAAGTCACAGATACAGTGATGCTATATGGCTTACTCCTAAATCTGGGCTTTTTGAAGTTCTTCAGCTCTGGTCATACTTCCTATCCTGACCTGCATGGATGTGCACATACCCACACACAGATATACACATACTAATTAAAATAAATCTTTTAAAAATGTACTAATAATGCAAATCTCATAACTTTTTTATTTCAAACCCAACTCTATCACTAATCAAAAGAGTTGCTACACTTTAACAAATTTACAATGTAAAGCTATGACCTTGCAATCCAAAACCAAATCATTTGGTATTTAAAAAAGCCAGCATTTTAATGCCTAAACTGTCCATATGTAGCAGAGTTGGTTTCTCTAGTATAACTAACCCATGGCAGCTGCATTTCATTTTTATTTGGAAAGACTGATCTAGTGTTTTTATAGCCCTCAATTAAGCTGTTTAAATAAAAAAAGGTAAATGTTGAAAGAGGAAACCATTGTAGTTAAGCTCTATGTAAACTAGTACTAGGTAAATCTCAGGTGGTTTCAGAGTTCGGTTTGGATAAATACCTAAATCTATTCGAACCTTTTTAGCTGAAAAATTCCAGCTCCCACAGGGTTAGCAGAGCTTTAGGTTTTCCAGTGAATCTGACAAAGCTTTTCAAAAATACCCACACTCAATCCCTAGCTAATAGTCAAAGCAACTTCAGGAAGGGGGAGAAGTTAATAGACTTTCTCAAATATAAAATGTCTTCAGTAGTTGGCTCAGTTTGAGAGATTTCCAACTCCAACTTCGAAATTCCACTAGAGATATAATTCTCCTAAGAACACAGACAAGAAACTATATGCACTGGAACTGGTACTTAACATCTAACTGTTGGGACCCTAAGTATCTGGAAATAAACAATAAGTCTTCATTTATTCAGTGAAATTTGTCCCCTTAGGTGCTGGACATCAAACCAAGAACCTCAGGCATGCTAAACAGTTACCGTATTGATGTTCTATACTCCCAGGCAGGCCTGCAACTCCTCTTGCCTCTGTCTCACTAAGTAGTTTAAATTATAGGGGTATACCATTCTGCTCAGCTGAATTAATCCTTATCTATATTTCCCCTCTCAACTTAAACATTAACTTTTTGAGGAGAAACCTGGTTGATGGAAGTGGCTTTCTTTATTAATCTATTCTACATTTCCTGCCATACATGCATATGCATTTGTCTAATGTTTATTTAGTTCTTCAACCAGTTAATGATTCCAGGATAAGGATTACATTTTTGTAGTTGTTCACTACTGCATATCAGCTCATGCACAATTTCTTTCTGCCTAGAATGGAGAAGTCCCAGTGTAAAATTCAAGGAACACAGAAGTATTCTGTGTTGACTTTGATGTGAAAGGCAAAGAAACAGTGGAAATTATTTCAGTTTCTAAAACACAGTTCATCTGATGGTTTTCATTACAGAATATTTCAGAGTAGACTTGATAAAATAGTTTTCCTAAGCTTTGTAAGCAAAGATTTTCATAGCTGCATTACAATGAATACTATAGGGAAATAGAATGCATTATTCAAAAGAATGAGACCACTAGTTGGCAAGTGGGAAGAAACACGATCCTGTAGATGGAAAAAGGGAAGGATGGCAATGACAACCTGCCAAATGTGGATGGAACTCTTCACAGCAGTATTCTGGATCATTTGGAACTTAGCCACTACTTTCTGCTACTAAAAGTTCTCATTCCTCACAGCCAAATGGTCAACCTGATGTTTTCATTTTTACTGATAGAGGCTTTGATATGTTGGGACTATACATTTTCCTAGAACCATCTTCCAGGTCTTCACTCAAAAAGGATCTAAGCATGCACTTAACTGTTATTAAAACCATGTATTTGAACACTATATAGACTGAAAACTTCTGTGGATCAACTAGGTTTCATTACTAAAGAGAATGAATTATCCATAAAAATATCCGCATTTATCATACCTTTATCCTGTATAATGTTGATTTTACTTTAGCCCTCCTATACACAAAGGATAGAGAAGCAGAGAAGGAATTCAGAGAAGCTT
>LOJH01068614.1:0-10075 GCA_001685095.1 Ellobius talpinus
CCAGGCAGTGTCTCATGTATCCCAACATGCTCTCAGATTTGCCATGTAACCTGTAGCCAAGGATGACCTTGAAGTTCTGATCCTTCTGTGTCCACCTCTGAGAGCTGGTGTTAGAAATGCGGCCATCACGTCCAGCTCATACACTTGTTCTTGTGTTACAAATGCGGCCATCACACCCAGCTCATACACTTGTTCTTGTGTTACAAATGCGGCCATCACGTCCAGCTCATACACTTGTTCTTGTGTTACAAATGCGGCCATCACACCCAGCTTATACTCTTGTTCTGTGTGACCGCTTTTGTGAAGACCAACAGCTGGTCTTCTTCCTTGCTGGCCAATCTGAATTCAGTTCCTTTCTGCTGAGGAAGCCTTTACCTACTCCAGTCCAACCAGTGTATACACGGGCTCCACTCCCACGGGTCTCCAGGGGCGCAGGGGCATTTGCTTCAACAAGTGGTTCTGGGAGCATCAGCTGGTTTTCCCAGCAGTGCACCACCTGGGCAAAGCAGGCTGCTGCTTGTGAGGTTGCATGCCCTGCTTCCTAGAGAGCAGTGCAAACGGCTCACACTTGAACAGTCATCTGCCTGTGTAACAAATGAGTCTGAGCCTTGGGCTACCTGTCACCTGACCTGCATTTGTTACACATCTGCCTTCTCTGACTGCACAGGCTCCAGAGCCAGCTGAAAATGTAAATTCTTGCGTGAGAGGATATGACCATGTTGTTTTTAAATGTATTGAGAGCCAATGTTCCCCACTCCCTCTGGTCAGCCCCAGTTTGCAAAGTTAAACATGTTAGAGCAGCAACATAGTAACTTTTTAAAATATTTATTTTATTTTTACTGGTGTGTATATGTCTGTGTAAGTATGTGCTATGTGTGTGTCAGTGCCCTTAGGGGCCCATTAAGTTACAGGAAGTTGTGAGCTTCCTGACATGGGTCTGGGAATCAAACTCGGGTCCTCAGGAAGAGCAGCCAGTGCTCCTATAACCACTGAACCATCTCTCCAGCCCCAGGAATATAGTGACTTATTAAAAACCTTTTGAAACGTGATACATAAAGCCATCTAGCCATTATAACATCATTTAAGTGGTCATCTTATGACCCACACTACATTAGCTACTGAATTTCGGAGCCAGGCTTATAATTCTGTCTCTTAGAAAAACAAAAAACAGCATGTGTTTGGTTACTGCTGAGTTAAAGCAGGGATTTCCCAGGTCTTCCCTTTGAGGCTGACCTGTGAGTTTCCGGTGTGGTCAGATACCCATGTCTGGAGCAAGTGCATCTGAAACATAAGGCAGGGGCTGTGTTTGCAGAGTGCCAGGAGTGCATTTGGACGCTGCTGAGAAGCGTGGCTGGTTGCCTACAGGCTCCACATCCAGTGTCCCACACCTTGGTCCCCACAGCCTGACTGGCTTGAAACCTGGCTTTTCTCAGCATACTGATTGCTGCTGAGTCTCCTGCAGACCCAGCCCACAGGATGCTCTGCATGTGTGTAAGACAGCAAGCATTGCCAGTGCATGAGTCATGGGTTCAAGCTGCTGCACTGGACTCACTGACTCCAGGCCTTGGCTCATGAGTGCCTCTAGTGTCTGCTCACCCAAGGCCCCTCGGATGTCGCCAGTGCTGTCCTCCCTGAGGACAGATGTCGCTAATCTGTTCCTGCTGCTGCTTACTAGATGACAGTTCAGTGAGACCCGCTCTGAACTCTGTGATCCTGCACATCAGGAGCTGAAGGGCATCTTCAGCTGCAGTTGAAGTAGAAAGCCAGCGTGGCTGGAGGAGCACCTGTGTCAAACAGTAGTATAAGAAGATCTGTCTCGTGGAATGTCACCCCCAGCTGCCCTACAAGCCATCGGTCTTGTACAATGGGCCACATTTTTCCAGAGAGTGGCACCCTTGAGACACGTGGTGTGTTCTGGGCATGTGTTGGGCAGGCACTCCCTGTCAGCCCTAGTTCTAATGAAAGATCAGTGAACAGCATGTGGAGGGAGAAGAGCCCAGCATGGCTGCAGTAGCAAAACCCCTACTGTCCCACTGACCCAACTTTGTATTGCAGTTTGTGACCAGCTGTTCCCGGCCCCCACTCCTAGGATTCGCCTACCTCAAGCCTCCATTCTCCATCCGCTGTGTGGAAGTGTCGGATGACCAGGTAACTAAAGCCATGTTCCTTTCCTTCTTTCCTTTCTGCCCAGTTCTCTGATGTGCCCATCATGTACCCCACACCCCTGCCTACATGGTTATCAGGGCATGAAAGCCACCCACAGCGGGCACTGCAGACCCAGGTCAGTGTGGGCTCTCAGCACTCTTACTTGTGAGTTCCCTCCTTGAGGAAGGCCGGGGGGAGTGAGTGTGTAATTAGGATGCTGTTTTCATGGCTGCTGGTCTGTCAAGGTTCAAGGTCTGAGAGGCAGGGTCAGCAAGGGTGACACTCAGGATAAGGGCAAATACAGGTCTGCTTCCCAGATCCTCCCCTGCTGGCCATGAACACCTGCAAGCTGCCTGTTGCCTGCAGGTTAAAGGAGGATTTCCTAGGATTCTTGTGACTGGTTTGTTATGAACCTGCCCTGTGCCAGCCTGCTGGTCTCTGTCCCTGCCTCACCACCTCTTTTCTGGCTGCACTCCCTCAGTCAAACACTAGGTGGCCCTCCACCTCCAGACTTCGGGAAGAGTTGAGCCAAGTGCTCATGGTACTTGCAGTCAGAGAAGGGGTGTTAGGCGGCCATAGGTAACTGGTAAGTGTCTGTTAGCCAGGAGGCCCCTCGTCTGAGGTTTCCTAGCACAGGACTCCCATGTGAGTGCTCAGAGCAGCGAGTGTCCCCCTCAGCCTCTCAGGCCACTGTCCCCAGCTGGGCTTCACTTGTGTGCACCTACATTGGCACCTTCTGAGCCACAGCTGTGGTGTGTGCTTGCAGGACACTGGGGATACCCTGGGCAGTGTCCTCAGGGGCTTCTTCACCATCCGCAAGCGGGAGCCAGGTGGACGGCTGCCCACCTCTTCCACTTGCTTCAACCTGCTCAAGCTGCCCAACTACAGCAAGAAAAGCGTCCTCCGAGAGAAACTGCGCTACGCCATCAGCATGAACACAGGCTTTGAGCTCTCCTAGCCCAGCCCGTCTCACCCACCTGCCCTCGAGAGCGCCCAGACTACAGAGCCCTTCAGCTCCTGGAGCGGCTGCTCCCAGGAGTGTGGCCAGCTTACTTGAGTCCTCAGACCCCTCAATAGCCATGAGATGCCCAAGCTTGGGGATGCTGCACAGTGCACTCAATGTGCTGGGGAGTGCCGTTAAAAATAAGCTCCTGCCCCTCCCATGTGCCCTCTTTCTGCCTTCTGGGGCCTAAAACTTGGGCCTAGTGATCGCAGAGAAGCTCCTGGTAGTTCTGTGAGGCTCTCTTCCTTTGCCCTCCGAGTACACAAAGCCTGTGCCTGCGAGCTCCTCCTTCCATTCTGAAAACTCAGGTAAGGCCTTGCCAAGCCTCTATGCACAGCAGAGTTCCTGCCTCTACCCTGGCCACAGCGGCCTCTTCCAAGGCAATCAAACCCAGCTCCTGCCAGGGAGGCTGCTGAGCTCAGTCAGGTCTCTCTTACAGGGAACAGGTGTTCCACACAACAGCCCTCCCAAGTCCCCAGCAGGCCACGCTGTCAGGGAACCCTTGCTGTCAGCACCTGGCCTGTGCATGGTGTCCTAGCTTGGGAGAGAACCTTGTCACCCCTGGAGAGCTGCCCCATTTCTGGGGTACCCAGAACTTACTGGATCTGCATATCTGCCCTTTTTACCTTATGGAGAAACACAAGAGTCTGCAATGCCCAGCATCTGGGCAGTGCTTTGCTCCGGGAACTGCAAAGCCCATCCCTTGGCAAGGGACCCCTTTGCACTGATTGGCCCAGGAGGCTGCAGGTGTATCCCCCACACCTCCACACCACCTCTGTTGGCTCTGCTCCTTTTTAGGTTTGGACTTCATCCTGTTTTTCCACCCATTGTGCTCCTGGCCCTCTTTTCCTCTTTATCCTAAGAACTGTCTCCAGGTTCTGGATGCCGAGGCAGAGCCTCTGGGCTCAGTGATCTGGTGGCAGCCATGTGCCTCTTGTCTCATCAAATTCTTGCATCCCTCCTCCACTCTGTGGAGCCAGCTTAGGGCTATAGCGCTCAAAGAAAGGAAACACCTTCCATCAGGAACCTGCACACTCTGGGAAAGTGGGCATGCTCTGTTCCCACTTCAGCAAGAAACTGGCTGGAAGCCTGGGAAAGGCCCCAGGCTTCTGGAGATCAGAGCAAGCTTCACTTGGATGGAAGGGTGACAAGGTCCTTGGAAGACGTCTGGCAGCCACGTGTGTACTCAGCATGCCCACAGACTCCTGTGCTCTGTGCACAGCCTACACGAATAACATGGAGCCTGAGAATTACAGCAGGGACATGGAGAGAGAGTGGGTTAAGAACACCAATATCGACTTGACCTGTTTGGTTTTGACCTAGGTTTGTCTGTAGTTTACTTCGAGCCTGTTTTCCAGCAGTTATGACATCACACTAGCCAAGCACCAAGTCTGTGTCATAGCCGGTGTTCACTGGCACCCCATCGACTCTTGGTGGCTCCAAAAACGGAGTGGGGTTTTTGTTATTGTAGGTAACTTATGGACTAAGACTTGTCAGGGCTTTATTAAATTTGTACTTGAGCATATGGTGGCTCTGCCCTGATTTGTACTCAGGCCTGTGCCTGGATGACTCAGGTCACATCAGACACCCACAGTACCAGAAAGACACGGGGTGTTTTGACAGACTTCAGTGGTGAGTCAGGAGAGCTGGGCAGTTGTCACATGTGCCCAGGTTTGTTTTCAGAAGTGGCAGTTCAGAGACACATCCCTAGAGCCAGTCTCCTTCTGCTTCCTTCCTATAGGTGGTAGCACCAGGATTGCATACATGGCTTTGAAGTTTATGTCTTAACATTGTACCTACAAAAGCCAGTTTGCTTGATGGGGAAAGACCAGATAACTGACATGTCTCTTGCTTGGGATATCTCTGACACCCCAGGGTTCCCACTAACATAAAAATGCTGCAAAGCCCCAAAGACACATCGTCTGCCTGCCGTGTGTATACACCCAGCTGAAACTAAAGCCTGGCTGTGGTGCAGGTCTTAGAACTGAGGCTGGTGTAAAAGGGAAGCAAGCAGGATTGTTGGCAAGGCTGGCAGGGCCTGTGTGAAGTCTGTGACACCCTGGTCTCCCCTGTTGCTGGCAGTGGCAAAGCCATCAGCTTTTGTCCTTCAGCTGTACTGCTGCAAGTGGATATCGGGCAGACACCGGGCTCCCCTAAGTTTGGCCAGTGTCTGGATCCAGTGTACCCTAGTTTGTGTGGGTACCATGTCTCCACTGCTTGAATGCTAGGGCCACAGGTTCGAGTCACACCTCAGTGGACTTGCTCAGACTGTCGGCAAGACTGGAAAGTGGTTCATCGCATGGGCTGCAGGGTCAGACTCCTGACCCTGAGTCCCGGGAGCCCAGTTCACAACCGTTTCTTNGGTGCTGTGTGCTGAGAAGCAGTGTGGCGAGAGCGTGAGCTGTCCTGGGCCTGGCTCAGGATTCGCTTCTAGCTGGCAGTCTCCTGCTTCTCCTCACCTGTCACTTTGGGGAGTCAGGGCTAAGTTGGGCAGAGTGGCACACATCTATAATCCCAGAACCTGAGAGCAACCCAGAATAAACAGCAGAAGTGGTCTTGAGCCACAAAAACCAAACAAACCCAAGAAGCCAGGACTACCGAGGCCTGATGAGGCTCTCTGACCAAGCTTGCAGAGTGGCTTCTGTCCCTCACAGAGTGGACAGTGGGTAAAGGTCACCTGCCATTTCATACAATTTACACAGGCTGGGGACTCATCTGTGTGGGACAGTACCTCAGCAAAAGGCGCTTCAGCAAGCGCAGAACTGGCCTGAGGTGTTTGCACGCCTGTGCGTCTCCAGGAGCTGGGCCTTGCTTCCACACCAGTGTTAGACCAGTGTTGGAGAGGCTGCATCAGGACCTAGGACAGGCCAGCAGTCCCCAGCCCTTGGCACATGGGTCCTGAAGAAATAATTTCCTCATTGTTGTCTTGACAGCCAACGCTGGTGACAAGCATATGTGTAACAGATGGAGTAGATCAGGGGCCTGGGCTGAGGGCTTAGCCATCCATCCACGCCACAGGGCTCATGTCCCAACTCTGCCGCCCACCAACTGGGAGCTCGGGCCAAGTTCCCTTGCTTCTTGGAGCTGAAGTTTCCCCTCCCGCGCAGCAGAGAAAGGCCTGAGGGGCCCTGATCTATACTACCTGTGGGCAGCCGGTGACTCCTGGTAGCTGGAGAGAGTTGACATTTTCTCTAGAGTTTCTTTGTTCTTTAAACTCCTGAGTAGGAGCAATCGCTGTCAGCAGACATCCCAGAGATTGCTGCTGGGCCAAACAGTGCCACTGCGCCTGAGCCAGAGCCCTCACTGCACCCCATACCTCCACCACACTCGCCAAACAATGCCTCTGGCTTGGGCACTGTGGCTGCCTTTCCTTCGTTCTTCCCTTAGACAGGGAGTAGGAGATGCTGGGGAGGGGATAGCAGAACACCACGTGGTTTGAAGTAAGGACAAGGCTGGGGCTCAAGCAGGGAGAATACAGTGCTGAACTTGGCCTCAGACATACTCAGGTCATCCAGCTGACCCTGGGCAATGTCTAACCCTCGGCTTCATGCCACATTCGTGCCTGTGTAATACCCATGGGACTCCTTGCAGATAGACAGCTGGAGTTACCAAGCTTGATCAGCATCCTCTGGGCACCTGCTCAAGCCTCACTAATCTGAGAAAAATGGAACAATGCGTCAGACTCCTCAAAATCTTTGCCTTAGCCAGTTGCACTGTGGTTTACACCTCTAGCCCCAGCACTTGGAAACCTGAGGCAGAAGGATTGCTACAAGTTCAAGAATAGCCAGGGATAGAGTGAGACCCTGTCTTAAAAAAAATCCAGGTGTGTGATGGCACACACCTTTAATCTCAATACTCAAGAGGCAGAGGCAGGTAGATCTCTGTGAGTTCAAGACAGCCTGATCTCTGCATTCATGGGGCAAATTATGCCTGGGTTCAATGAAGAGGCTCAGAAAGGAAGTGTTCGTATGTCCACCCAAGGCAGAGTTTTCACCATGGAGGTGGAAAGGGAGCCACTGTGGCAAGACCCAATGTGAAGATGAGGTATAGGGGGGCGGGGTGACGCACTATCGGCCCAAGGACAAATGTGGCCACCACGTGTCAAATGGTGATGGCCAAGGCTGTCAGTCCTGCCTGCCCACTCTGTTGAGCCTCAGCAAAGAATATTGCTGTAAATCTACCCAGGGGTCTCAGGAATGAGCTTGCCTCGCTATGCCAATGTCTGGAGAGATGAAGTGACTTGCGTGAGATCACAATTCAAAAATACCCAACAGAGATTCAGCCCTGGGCAGTGACTTCACTGCCCTGGGGGAGCGGCTGTGCTCGACTATCTTCCAAATTGGGATTTTGAAGCCAGTGGGGGCAAAGCCAGACTCGGGAGAGGGGTCCCGGAGGAGGCGGGGGGGTGCAAAGCTCAGCCAAGGGCAAAGGTGCTGCTTTGTCCACTAGATAGCTGCCATCCCTAACCACTGGCCAGGCATCTGCATCCATGATCCTTTGCTCATCGGGGCTCCCATGAACCCCAAAATCTGCTCCTGTCCCACACAGGACACTGTCCAGGGGAGGGAGTAGCCCCTGTATTGCTGTGGGGGCTTTTGTATACAGTCTGCTGGATGGTTTTGTCACTGGCCCAGATGGTGCCAGATGGACTGAGCAGCTGGCAGGTGTTCCAGCCAAGAGCTGGCCAGGGAAGCCTGACGGGCATTTACTCACCTAACAAATAGGTCCAGAGAACTGTGCCTCAGGCTGGGCGGGTGTTGCTACAGCCATGAGCAATGTGGGCACTGTCCCTACTCCAAGGAACTGTACCTAATCCAAAGAAAAAATGTGGTCCTGTGGGATAATGCTCTTGTACACTGTGAAGATTTGTCACTTGTATTGGTTTAATAAAACACTGAGTGACTAGTAGTCAGGCAGGAAGTATAGGAGGGGCGACCAGACTAGGAGAATTCTGGGAAGAGGAAAGGTAGAGACGCAGTCACCAGCCAGACACAGAGGAAGCAAGATGAGAATCCCTTACTGAAAAAAGATACCAAGCCACGTAGCTAAACATTGACAAAACTTATGGGTTAATTTAAGCCGTAAGCTGAATAATAATAAGCCCGAGTTAATAGGCCAAATAGTTTATAATGAATTTAAGCCTCTGTGTATTTCTTTGGGACTGAATGGCTGTGGAACCAGGTGTAGAAACTTCCATCTACAATGTGGTATTATGTACCCTGGTCACCAGTGTTCTGTGTCACCCTATTCTGATGCCCACTTAACAGCTGGAAAAACTGAGGTTCAGAAACTAACCCTAGTATACCAGGTCCAAACATGGCTATGCCACACCTCAAAGCCCTCACTGGGACTGAGAAGGCAGAAAAATGGGAGAAGCTTCTAGGCAAAGCTAAAGGGGTGCCCTGTCCTTTGTCTGCAGTTTCTTGCTGACCCCATCCCCTTGCAAAGTTTTCTGGAAGCTGACACGACCACACCTGTGTTGAGAGTTCCTATAGTGAGGACTCTGAGCTCTGGCTTCTTGTAAACTGAGAGAAAGTGACAGGCTATGGGGCAGCAGCTGGCCCCCAGCTCCCAGTCAAAGGGAAGCACCAGACTTCAGGGTGTCCCCCAGCCAGCTGTCAACTGCCCACCTGACTATCCAATAAAGTAGCCATATGTCACTTTCTGGTGGGGATACCATCTTAGAAACCTGTCCCCGGTTATTGTATCACCATAAGAACATCACAGAATGTTCTCACAGAGCTGTGATGTCACTCGTTCTGCCACTGTCAAATGTGACTCTTCATTGATTGAAACACCATTGTGCGCTGTGAGCAGCATAGCTGTGCAGCCTTGGGCCATTGGCCCCTCTCTCCTTGAAAAAAAATCTATCTAAAATAATCATAGAATTAGTGTGGAGCCCCTCCCCCAAGTCACCTTGTTTGAACCCAAAGTCCCTGCTCCTCCATGGCATGCTGGTCCCCAGCAGCCAGGTAACGCTGCCTCCACAGAGGTTTCTGTCATGACTTCGGCTGCAGGACTTTGGGAACCTAGAAGTCCCCAAATGTTCCTGAACCAAATGTTCGAGTCACTTAAATGAAGCCATCTTCCAGGAGAGGAGCTGGCACTGGCTCCTCACCCCGCTGGGCACAGCACAGCACAGCACAATGGGGGCCTGGGAAACAAAGTGGCAGAAGGGAAGATTCTAGAACTTGAACCCTGAGGAGCTGGTGGTGTGGGATGGCAGAGGCTGGAGGGGGTGGACCTGTCACACCATCTCTCACTGGCTTTAATCTTAAATTTGCATGCTTTAATATGAAATCTAATTGCAGATGCTGAATTATGGTGGGGAGCTCGTCAGGGCTGACTAATTAATTAGTCAGATTTATAAGCATTTGGCTCTTAGAGATCTATGGCCCTGATTTGTCACCTCAAAGCTCTTGGAAATTTTTCCTCTGCTAGTTAGTTCTCATGAGGTGTTGAGCATCGCTTTGAGGGACTGATTTGGAGGGGCAGTCTGATCCCCTGAGGCAGTCTGGAGACCACAACTCCTTACGAAGCCTCCCCTCCTTGAGATCAGTGAGGGTTTCACCATAAGAATGTAGAAGTATCAAAAGTGTGTCTCTTATTCTAGGAGGCCATGGCAGGCATTACTAGTAGATTACCAAACTCCTGTAGAATTCGGCCTCCTGGCTCAACCTTCTTCCTTATAACCAGTAATCTACTGGATTATCTTCTCTTTCCCTTCCTAGGGTCAGCCCCTCTCTGTTCACAGCAGAGCAAAGAAGGGAACTGGGTCCCAGTTTGCCCTTGCTGACTATGGCATGCTAGCCTCATCTATCCACCTGTCAGTGTGCCCTTTGTCCAGGGGAGTTAAGCTGAGGATTCAGGATGTAAAGCTGATGGAGGAGGGTCATCTGTCTATGTGTTACTTTCATTGGTTAATAA
>LOJH01068619.1:0-10075 GCA_001685095.1 Ellobius talpinus
CAGTGTCAGCTGGAAGGAGCGCAGCTGCTCGTGGTCGAAGGCGCGCTGCGCGAAAACCACTCCACTGTCCTGGTTCACGGATACGAATGACAACAATGCCCTTGGCTCTAGGTCGCTGGCTATAATGGAGTAGGAGACCTGACCATTGGATCCCAAATCCGGATCAGAGGCGCTGACTTGAGCGATGGAGGCTCCAGGTGGGTTGTTCTCAGCCACGTGAACCAAGTAGGAGGCCTGGTGGAAAACCGGTGCATTGTCATTGACGTCTGAGATATGGAGGGTGATGATTACGTTGGAGGAGAGTGGCGGCTTACCCCTGTCGGTAGCTACGATGGTGACGTTGTATTCTGGAATCTCTTCCCGGTCTAGGGTTCTGTCTGTCACTAGTTTGTAATAATTCTTCGAAGAAGATTTCAATACAAACGCTGCATTTCCCAAGACGTTGCAGTAAACGTCTCCATTTTCTCCAGAGTCTTTGTCCCTCGTTTTTATCAAGGCGACAACTGTTCCTAGTGGAGAATCTTCGGGTAGGGGGGTAAATACAGAAGTCACAATTACTTCGGGTGCACAATCGTTCTCATCCAGAATTTCCACTTGGACACTACAATGGGATGCTAGGTCTCCAGGATCTTTTGCTTCTACATTCAGGGAGTAACTCTTAGCAGTCTCAAAATCCAAATTATCCTTTGTCGTGATTTCTCCTGTTTGCTTGTCTAAGTTGAAAAAACGTTCTACTTGTTCATCCACATTGTGAAAAGCGTAAGTGATCTCTGCATTGACGCCCTTGTCCTGGTCGGTGGCTGTCACCTGAAGCACTGAGAAGCCTGGTGGCACATCCTCCCGAAGGGTGACCCTGTACACATCCTGGCGGAACACTGGAGGGTTATCATTGACGTCTGTGACTTGGATTCGAATCCGAGCAGTGCCACTTCGGGGAGGATCCCCTCCATCCACAGCAGTGAGGACCAGCTGGTGAAAATTATGCTCTTCTCTATCCAGAAAACGCTTTAGAATCAACTCAGGATATTTACGCCCATCTGGGCTCTCCTTCTCTGTGACTTCAAAGTATTCATTGTCACCCAGGTAGTATTTTTGAAGCGAATTAGAACCGGCATCTGAATCCAGGGCTGGATCCAATGGAAAGGCTTTACCTGGTCTGGTGGACTCTCCAATGTTTAAATCCACCTCACTCTGCTTGAATTGAGGTGCGTTGTCATTTATATCCTGAAGAATTACAGCTACATGGAAAATATTTAATGGCTTCTCAGCGACAATATCGAATTCCAGAACACACAGAGGTTGCTTCCCACAAACCTGCTCTCTGTCTATCCTGTCACCCACAAGTAAATCTCCGCTCTCTGGGTTTACAGTAAAATAATCCTTCTCTGCGCTGACCCTCAGCTTCCGGGTGGGCAGACCCTGAACACCCAGCCCCAGATCTTTGGCGAGGTTTCCTACCACCGAGTTCTTGCCCAGCTCCTCGGGAATGGAGTAGCGGATCTGATCGGGGAGAGCTCCGCAGAACAATGGCAGAAGGAAGGGCGACAGTACCTGCAGCCACCGTGCTAGTCCGCTCCCAGAGCCCCGCCCCATCCTCCTGGCTCGCGGTGCCGTGCCGCTGTGCTCCTTTGTCGGGGCGGGTAAGTCCTCTCTTAGTAGCTGAATCCGGCTAGAACCACTTTTTGGGTGCTTGTTTGCTACATCCAGATTTATAATGGCTTCTCTTTGGTTGCTTTGCACAGGAAGTTACTCTCCTCGTCTCCCAAACGCGTCTGGGAAATGGTCTTTCTCTTCTTTTGACCTACAGCGACGCCCAGAGGTCTTCTCAGAAATTGCACCGAAGCTTGTAAATATTTGAATTTTTGTTGTTGTTGGTTTAGATTTATGGTGTATTCATTTGTTTTAAAATAGATAATATACTGAAATTTTCCCAAAATAAAGATGCTACACATAGTATATGTCTTTATTATCATCATGAATCGTGTATCAATCTCTCTTAAGTGGAATGAGTCCTATGTTTCTTGTGTATCTTTTGGGTAGCACGGCCGACCTTTACATAAACGTTGTCCCCTCCCCTCCTTTTACCTTTTATTGGAAGCAGCACACCATAACGTTCTCCATCTCACTTTCATTCAGTTCATACACCCACATATGCATTCCCTCCGGCTTTCAGTAAAGTGTTTTGTTTGATAATAGTACAAAAGTTCTGCATTTATTTCTCAAGTAGCAGTCCACCATATGGATAAACAGTAATTTGTCCAATCAGAAATTGTATTTTCTTAAGGAAGCCCAGTACTCATTTATACAAAAAGTATTTTTCTTTTATAGTTTGTTATAGCAACTTATAAATTATTTACTGTTCTCCAAATCACTGACATATATCTCTCTGGCGGAATATATTCTTAATGCCAATCTCTGAGTGTATTCTACCCAATTTTAAGCCAACTGACCAAACACCTCTGAGTTATATTTTGTCACCACAGTGTTTGGAAACTGTGTCCTGAGATCGACTCTCCCAATAGTCTTGTTACCTCTTTCCTTGCCCAGGATCAGCTTGTTACCGTGAGTCTTATTCTGTATTGTGCACACCTTCACACTAACACAAAGCCACATGGAATCAACTCTTCTTTCTAGTCACAGTTCTGAGCCATATCCCACTGTCTTACTATATTTTCCACTTAGAGAAACCCTATGAATTTGTGTATAGATTTTCATTAATTCTGGATTAACTCATAGAACTATATGAATGCTTAGGAAATAAAAGTGTTGCATATCTCTGACACACAAAATATTTTATGTCATGTCAGGGGATACTTTGTCTTACCCCAGGTCACATAGTGATAAATCTTCCAAGAATAATTTGCAGGGACTCTGTCAGATGGGAATGAGGCCAACTGAGTAAGTACTAAGAATATCAGTCCAGAATCCAAACCACTCAACCTTACTTGATGAAAACCAGAGTTAAGCAAAAGAGTTAAGCAAATTCTGTTTCCTTGAGACTTAATGGTGATGTCATAATGGGTAATTAAGAAATTATGAAAATCACTCTTATGATTTATTTATAGGAATGAAATAAAACTGTCAGTATTTTTGGTAATAATCAAGTTTGCATCAAAGGAATCAGATATCCTGGTGTAGTTTGTATCAGCAACAATAAAATAATTGAGTTGGGCATAGTGGCACACATCTGTAATTCTAGCCCTTAAAGAGGATTGTGAGTTGCAAGTCATCTTGGATAAGCTGCATAGTGAGTTAAAGGCCAGCCTAAGCTAGACAGTCAGACCTTGTTTAAAAAAATATTTGAAATATACCAGTCCATGGAGAAGTTAATGTTATAGCTAAAGGTTAAATATTTTCGTCACTACACATAAATTGCTGTTGTGGAATATTCCTTTACACTGTGTGAAGATGTGTCACTCTGATTGGTTTAATAAAGAGCTGAATGGCCAATAGTTAGGCAGGAGTTCTGGGGATGGAGAGGACTAAGAGAGGAAGAAGATCAGAGTCGCCAGCTGGATGCAGAGGAGGCAGGACATGTAGGAGGAGAGGTAGGGGTCACGAGCCATGTGACAGCACGTAGATGAATAGAAATGGGTTGAGTTAGAAGAGCTAATTAGAAACAAGCCTAAGCCAAGGCCAAGCTTTCACAATTAATAAGAAACTTCTCTGTGTCATTATTTGGGAGCTGGCTGGTGGGACAGAAAAAGACTCACTACAAATTGTCATTGTATAATCGAAAAAAAACCCTTTCAAGGAAAGAAAAATAAACTTCAAGCAAAGAATAGTTGAATGTAATAAGGGGAGATTTTAAAAAAAAATTCAGGTTGTGGTGTGTAAAATGGCTCGGTGGTGAAAGCACTGGGCATCACACCTGTCAACCTGAATTTTATTCCTAGGACCCACAAAGTGGAAGGAGAGAAGAGATTCCCCACAGTTGTCTACCAACATGGAGATACACACAAAGTAAGTGAAGCTGAAGTTAAAATGTTTTAAAATAGTCAGCCTAGACTCCCCATTAACATCATGAGAAAGACGATGGAAATAGAAATGTCTGTATTTTCCTTCTATTCACAAAGCAATTCTAGTCTTCAAATGTACATAGGAAAATAGCATTTTAAAATGGAATGGTTTCGAGGTATAAAATTAAGGAACTCTCTCTTTTCTTTTTAGGATTTCTTTGTGTAGCCCTGGGTGTCCTGGAACTCACTTTGTAGACCAGACTGGCTTCAAACTCAACAGAGACCCACCTGCATCTGCCTCTCAAATGCTGGGATTAAAGGCTGCACCACTACCCAACTAAATTAAGGAATTCCCATCAAAATCACTACAGAATGAAGACTATGAAGAATGAATAATAGATAATCCTGGTTTGGGGTGTAAATCAGTAATAGAGGACTTGCCTATTCAACTCCCATAATTACAAAATAAGGTTATTAATTAACAAATGAATTTTTATGCAGCAAAAAGCAAGGGGCTATTAATAAAGAAGTTCATATATTTGATACAACACACATACAACTGGAGACACTGTATGAAACCCTATATCTGTGTTTTAGTACAGTAAGATTCATCACAGGAGTGACTCACTCACCTGAAGAAGACTGGAGTCTCCTTTTATTTCCAGCGAGTCTTGAGACACCAGGAGAGGATCACTCTTTCCACAACTCTCCTGACTGATGAGTGTGTCTGCATAATTGGGTTGAGGAAAGATCAGGTGGCTCTTCCCAGAGTCTGCTGTAAGGGAGACCTTATGAGAATAGGTCTGTAGGAAAGCTTGCACACCATCCACACCCACAAATTGCGATGTAGGCATGGATGACAATCCATTACCTGCAGCCCGAAGCAGGCGAGTTGCATGCCAGTGACGGAGCTTGTGTATCAGCAGCACAATGACAAAGGCTAAGAAGATGCATGAGACCACAGCCACAGCTATCACCAGGTACAGTGTGATGTCTGCATCTTCCTGGTCAATGTGAGTGTTAATGCTGCCCAGATCTGCCAGGATGTCTGGGATGTTGTCTGACACAGCTATGGTGAGTGTGACTGTGGCAGAGAGAGGAGGCTGGCCATGGTCCTGCACAGCCACCACTAGATTCTGCTTGAGAGCATCTCTGTCCAGCAGGGCACGCACGGTGCGCACCTCACCTGTGTTCAGCCCTACGGAGAAGAGCCCTGGCTCGCTGGCCTTGAGCAGGCGGTAGGACAGCCAGGCATTCTGTCCTGAGTCTCTGTCTACCGCCACCACCTTAGTCACTAGGTAGCCAGGCTCTGCAGAACGAGGAGTCAGCTCCACACCAGTGGAACCATCAGTGGGGAGGGTGGGGTACAGGATCTCAGGTGTGTTGTCATTCTGATCCAGCACGAACAAGCTCAGTGACACGTTGCTGCTGAGTGGAGGATTCCCACTGTCCCTGGCTGTCACTAGCAGCTTCAGGTCTTGAAACTGCTCATAATCAAAGGAACGCAGTGCATAGAGGACACCCGTGTTAGAGTTGATGGAGACATAGGAGGACAGGGGTGCCCCCTGGATAGTGTCCTCCGACAGAGAGTAGATTACCTGGGCGTTCTCACCACTGTCTGGGTCCTGGGCTGTTATGGTTAAGATGGAAGCTCCCCTAGGGTTGTTTTCTAGAATGTAGGCAGCATAGGAAGCATGGGTGAAGGTGGGTGGGTTGTCGTTGGTGTCCACCACTTGCAGTGAGATATAAGTCTGTGTAGACAGCGATGGAGTTCCCTGGTCGGTGGCCGTTATTGTAATGTTATATTCAGAGACTTCTTCCCTGTCCAGGCTTCTGTGTATCAACAGCCGATGATAATTTCCGTAGGTCTTTTCAAGCCTGAATGGAAGGTTATCTGGAATAGAGCAAGTGACAAGGCCATTCTCTCCAGAGTCACTGTCATGCACATTAAAAAGTGCAATCACGGTGCCTGGGGAGGAAGCTTCCTGGATAGAGCTGGTGAGAGAGGTGATGGTGACTTCTGGAGCATTGTCATTTACATCCAGAACTGTCACCAGTACCTTACTTCTTGCTCGTAGACCAGGTCCATCATGGGCTTCTACATCAACGTCATAGAATCCAGAGTCCTCATAATCCAGCTCCCCCAACATTGTTATGTCCCCGCTCAGAGAATCCAACTGGAAGAGCTGGGATATTTTGTCTCTTACATTCCGGAAAGAATATGTCACTTCTCCGTTGGCTCCTTCATCAGGGTCAGTGGCTTTTACGGTAAGTAGCTGGGTGCCTACAGGCAAATTCTCCTTCACGCTAACGTGGTACTCTGGCTGAGTGAATACAGGGGCATTGTCATTGGTGTCCATCAGTGTTATTTGGATTGTGGCAGTTCCGGAGCGAACCGGGTCGCCTCCATCGAAGGCGGTGAGAACCAGATGATGAACCGCTTCTTCCTCGCGATCTAAGGTGTTCTCCAGCACCAGCTCCGGGTACTTAATCCCATCCGCCCCATTTTGCACATCCAGGGAGAAGTGGTCATTCGAGCTGAGACGGTAACCTTGCAAGGCATTCACCCCTATATCCGGATCAAACGCCTCAGGAAGAGGAAATCTTTTCCCAGGAATTTCACTTTCAGCGACTTTTATTTTCCTCTGCTGTGCTCCAAAGCTGGGGGCATTATCATTAACATCTATAATTTCCACTTCTACAGCAAGAATCCTCACTTTATCCTCTAGGAGAATCTCCAGATTTGCGGTACACTTTGGGGATCTGTCACAGAGCTCTTCCCTGTCGATCCTCCCTGCTGTCACCAACCTGCCGCTTCGCGGGTTCAGAGCAAAGAGCTGGGTCTTACCTCTGGAGACAATGCGGACTCCGCGCTCCGCCAGCTTCCCGGGCTCCAGCCCCAGGTCCTTGGCTAGGTTGCCCACCGCAGAGCCCCTTTCCAGCTCCTCTGGCACAGAGTACCGTATCAGTTCCGGGCGGATGTCGCATAGGAATCCAAGGAAAATGCAGATCCATACTAGTCCCCTGCGGTCTGATTCGTAAGGAGCCGCCATTGCAGTCCTGTCGCAGAGTCCTGAGATTGGGCGTTGAGTCTGTGCAGGCCCGAGGAGCCCCACAATCTTTGGGTTTCAGAATAATGTACTTGCACCTTTGGACGCTGGAGCTCCGGGGAGTGCAGATTGATGCTTTCCTTCAGACCAGAACCAGTGCTTTGTGTTCCGGAAATCTTGCTCTTATTAAATACCCGATTTTCACCCCAGAGTGGTGAACAGCGACACCCAGAGTACTAAACTGTTATTGCAACTAATTCTTGCTAAAACACCACCACACACTTTACCCTTTCCTAATCTTTCTTCTCTAAAGGCCAAAATCCTGTTGTTTAATTTGCAACAAAAATCCAGGAGTTAGCCAAAGCTTCCTATATATCAAAATAACTTAAGTTATGGCAGAGTGATATAGTAGTTTTTCTGGGAAAGGGTTGTTTTCTACCTCTTTTTAGTTGCTGCATTGTTCACCTCCCTACCTCATTTTCAGTAGTTTGCATTGTATGAGGGCCACATCCATTCCTCTCAGGGACAGCAGTGGATGTGACGAGTGGAGAAAGGGGAAGAGTGAAAAGACAGTGGCCCGCGGAGCCTGGAGCTCCAGCTCCAGTTACAACCTATGCGGAAACAAATTTCCTCCCATGAGTTCGCCCTCTGGATTCTGGGATGATTTTTCAACTCCATTGCAAGAACGGTGTTGTCTGCTCAGGAGGTAATCTTAACCCCATAGAAATGGGTTTAGGGGAGAGATTCTAGGTGTGGGCTAAAATAGCTAACGCTGTTACAGGACATTCTAGGTCACACAGTATGTCACCGCTGTCATATTCACAGCGTGCCGTCAGTCTCTACAACAGCAGCTTTTTTTTCCTGTTGCTTTGTCAAGATAGGGTATCTTTGTGTAACAGCCTTGGCTGTCCTTGAACTCACTCTTTAGACCAGGCTGGTCTCAAACTCACAGAGATCCGTCTGCCTCTGCCTTCCAAGTTCTGGGATTAGAAACATGTGCCACCACTGCCCATCCAATAGCAACTTTCATAAGACTAAAGCATTTTCAATGTTTAATGAGTCAAGTGCAAATCAAACTCAAATGATGAGTAAACAAATATTAAAATAAACTGTAGCACCAAAGCAGAAAAGTTAAGCTGAAGATATTTCAGGCCAAGTGTGGTGGTGCACACCTTTGATCTCGCACTCAGGAGGCAGAGGGAGGCAGGTGAATCTCTGTGAGTTCCAGTACAGCCAGGGCTTTGTAGAGAGACTCTGTCTCAATCCACCCAACAGCTACTTCAGGTTTTTTCTCATATAAGGCACATCCAGTGGTCTCATTTTTACCATCACTAAGTCTATTATTTTTAACCACTGTTTTAAATTGCTTTATCGCTGATTTCAGAAATAGCCCAAAGGAGCTATTTTAATAGTTTATTTCAAAGTTATGCATGCATCGCTATAATCACATATGCCACAGCTTTCTCGGGAAATCTAAGAAATTCTGAGACAAGTCAAAAAGTCACCCACTATTTAAATTATTTCTTGCTTACCAACTAGCATGCACAAACAACCAAACTCTTAAGAAGTCATAGAATCATATCATGCAGAATTAAAATATTTAGTCTTTGAAAAGCAGGTTAAATGCATTTTTTTACAATCTTTAAAAGATTATTACATTGTTTAGGAGTTGGAGATTAAAATGATGTCTTGGAAATAACTGAAAATAGGCATAAAATCTCAAAGTGCTTGCAGGTTTGACTCACAGAAATTATATTAAGGTAACAAGAAAGATATAAAATGTTTCATAAATAGAAAGATCATCACAGTCCTTGCTATAATGGTGACAAAACAGAATGAGCACAAAATAAATGATTTAAGAATAGTCAAAAGATCCATAGAGGGGTCGTTAAGATGGCTCAGGTGGTAAAAGCTCCTGCAGGCAAGCCTGAGAATCTGAAGGCTTTGATCTAGGGTTCCATGAGTGAAAGGAGCAAACTGACTCCATATTGTCCTTTAATCTCCATACGCTGGCACATGTGTGCTTCACTCCCCACAAATAAGTGTTAAAAAAAGAAACTTGGGTGAGATTATAAGTGAGAATAATATTGAGCCACAGTTAGTAATTCAAATACGAAATATGGTAATATCTGATCCTTGTGGTAAGGCAAATAAGTGCTAACAAGCTTAATTATTGGAAGGCCGTGTTAAACTGATGTGTTGCAATAAAACAATTGTTCAGGTGAGAAGAGGTAAATGGTGAAGATGACCATGAACTTTAATCCAGGCAGAAAGAAATATCAATATGTTTATAAAGAGCTAAAGATTACTTTTAAAAAACCAGCTTCACAAATCAAGTAAGAAAGGGCACTAATATTATTAAGGATGTTGATCTATAGGCAACAGTCTCGAGCAAGATTTGCTAGTCACACAGAAACACCAACAGTAAAGACCGAAACTGGCAATCAGATCATTTCCAAGATGACTGGCCAACCAAGAACTAATCTGCATCCATAACACTTTTCCCGGTAAATTGACCCAAACAATGAAAAAAGTGACCAAAATTGATTAATTTGTGCACGATTGAGAAGCGAATACAAGAAATAATATTTAAATAGCTCTGTAGAAACTTACCCGAAGAGGAGAAGAGTTGTATGAGGTTTTGGGATTTTCATTATTGCCACCGACAACCACAGAAGGATCGTCACACAGGAGATCCTGAGGGGGAGGAATCTCTGGTGCCACGTGGAGAAAATTAAACTCCGCCGCAGTCGTGGAATGCGAGGCAACACATAGATTATAGGAATAGGGCAACGTCCCCTCGCTGCAGTTGGGAGGAACCACAGGTTGAGATTTCCAGCTGAGACCAGGCTGAAAGCAGCCCCAGGCAGCTGAGCTGGAGGAGCGCCGCAGGCGCAGAGCAATAGCCAGAATCACCGCCAGGAGGAAGAGTACTGAGATCAGGGCCAAGGCCACCACCAAGTAAAACTGAAGCTCACTCTGGGGGTCTGACGGCAAAGGGTCATCGCTGAGGTCTGGCAGGACCTCCTGCAGGCTGTCAGCGAAGATCAGATGAAGCGTGGCTGT
>LOJH01068622.1:0-10075 GCA_001685095.1 Ellobius talpinus
GATTTGAAGAATACCTATCTAACTGAAATATATCTCTATACATCTAAAAAATCTCAGAGAGGCATTCTTATCTTGCTTCCTCTGCATTTGGGTGGCAACTGCAGACTGAGCCTTTCCTCTTTCCAGAATTCTCCTAGTCTGGTTACCCTGCCTATACTTCCTGCCTAGCTACTGGCCAACCAGCATTTTAGTAAACCAATACAAGTGACAAATCTTTACAGGGTGCAAGAGCATTATCCCACAGCACCAACCAACAGTCTCACTTTAGGTGACCCCACTTCTAAAGATTCCATCAGCCTCTGTAAAACCTATGGATCCCTGAATTTCATATTATTAGCAAACTCTACTATTAGTGGTATGCTTTTCTTGGTGGAAACTGTCATTGTCCAGCATATACTTAAGCAAGCAAGCAATTAAGCTTTGTAGTTTTCTGTTCAGAGATTGAGTGGTGCCCTCATCTATTGACACATGAAGATTTCCAACTTTGAGTGTTGGCAAGAAAGGGCTCTGTAATTCTATCAAGGTTCCCTTCCAGAGAACTGTCATCTTCAACCAGACGGCTTCTAATAGCTGATTGACAGAAGAATGCAAAAATTGGGGTTGGAGAGATAGCTCAGAGGTTAAGAGTCTTGGCTGCTCTTCCAGAGTACCCAGATTCAGTTCCCAGCACCCTCGTGGTGCCTCACAGCGGTCTCTAACTCTAGTCCCAGGGGATCTTTTGCCCTCTGCTGACCTCCTCAGGCACTGCTTGCACATGGTGAACAGACATAAATGAAGGCAAAACACCCATATACAAAAAATTAATAAAATAAAAAAATACAGAAGAGCATTTTACTTCAATAGGGAACTAATTCTTTGTTCTCATTTGTGTCCAAGATTTCTCCTATAAATCACATAAGATCACATTCTTTCCAGCTTTTTATTTCTTGTTCCATATTGCTTGTCTTGTTTCCTTCAGCTAGAAATTACTCCCTCAATACTTCCCTCAAACAAGAACTTCTAGGAAACTCAACCCAAGCCAGTGCAAATGTCCAAAATACTTTGATAATATTAGATAGCAGGCTGACACTCACAGTTTTTTTTTTCTGAAATCGAATCTTTCATTAACAGGAGGACTCTGTGTAACATGGAACATGCGGTACTTCCTACACATGCGAGCTGGGGAGCATAACCCACAGGTATGTATTTTCTTGTCATTTGGCACTGCATACTTTCTAGGCATTTTGAGAATGGTCTTTCCACTTCTAAATGCAAGACAGCTCTCTTAGTGCAGATTACGGCTTGACAGGAAGCAGTCGCTTGCCAGAACTGAGATTGCCTGAACGGCCATCCCTATGCCTTGCTTCCTCCTCCCCATCTACTTGTGCACTTGGCATCCTGTGGTTGACCCTCTGTGATGTTAGTGTCACTCTTTGTCCCATCCTTGCTTTACAGGCTGGTCTTGATGTTCAACCACTGGTATCCAATAGCTGTGCTTGGCTTTACCACTGAATGTCACCCATCTCTTTCTTTTGTCTTTTTCCCTTTTTTCTCCAGTGCTGAAGATCAAACTTAGGGCCTTGCATATGCTAGACAAGTGCTCCACCACTGAGCTACATCCAAACCCTTGCCCTCACCACTTTCCCAGCCCTTCACATGTGCTACCCGCCCCTCTGGAGAAGCCTTGACATGTGTGCTACCCGCCCCTCTGGCGAAGCACTCTCGGGGATATTGGCTTTACTAGAATCACTGAGAGGAAACACTTCATACTCAAGGCAGTTGTCCTGTTTTACTTTATCTCAATGGTACAGTGAGGTTGTCCAACTGAATCAATCAATATTCCAGTTCACTTATTTGTCATCCAGAATCTATATTAAAATCATAAGTGGAATTTTTAACCGTTTAAGTTTCTTTTCCTTTTTCCTCTCTCTCTCTCTCTCTCTCTCTCTCTCTCTCTCTCTCTTTTCTGATTGATCTGAGCATTAGCTATGGATGAAGCCTCCACTTTTCAAAGTTCTTGCTTTAATTCCTCTATGCATACAGAGTAATCACTAGGGGATGCTTGATCAATATCCCCTGCAACTTTCTTAGTGCATCAAGACGGGCTGTGGTCAAACTCTTCTACAAATCCAATAGTGCTTCAGAAGGAAAACAAAATGGAAGGGAAGGCTTGCCCCCCACGTCAATTTAAAAAGAATATTGTTCTTTTTAAATATTTCACAGCATTAATTTTTCAAAGCAACAAAACAAACATTCATCAAGTGAGACTAAGCATGCCCCCCTCCGATGGGTACATCTGTTGCTTCCCCGCTGTGTCCCTGAATAATTCATGTTAATACATCTAAAGTGTCCTCTTCATTCAAATGAGCTTTGCACCTTTTCATACAAAATTTGCTTGGCTGGAAACAGAGGTAAAGCCTTAGGAAGCTGACCCTGAATTTTGTTCATCTTTGCAATTACTAGTTAGCTGTTTCTTCTGGTCCACAAAAGATGAAGGAGAGGTGAATCCATAACCTCCAGCCTACCAAGACCCTCAACCAACTTGAGATCTTGGGAATCAAGTCTACACATGGCCTCCCTTTCTCAGGAACATCACAAAGATCTTCACAGTTGCATCTCCCCACTTTAGCTCCCTCTGCTCATGCCATGACATAGAGGATCTGGATTGCCAAGTGGCATCAGCCATCCAAAGGTGATGCTGGGTGTTTGTGTATTTGTGTGTGAATTTCATATATAAATGTCCTTGGATCTGCCTGTCTCTGCCCCCAAATGCTAGAGTTACAAGCATGCACAGTCAGTCATGCCTGGGGTTTTAATGTAGGCCTGGGATTCCAACTCAAATTCTCAGACTTACCTGTGGACCATCTCCCCAGCCCTATGAGAATGCTAAGCAGCTTTAACTTCCTCAAAATAAATCCATGTGCACTCATTTGATGTAGTCCAGAAGAAAGCAAAACGCAGCTTTCATACTTTTTGTCTTTCAAATGCTGTTAACTGGAGATGTAAGCGATGCTCATGAACCATCTGAACATGTGTGAGCTTTGTAGTCCCCAGGGTTGTACCTTAAACCTGGCTTGGCTTTTACACAGACCCTGGGGATATAAACTCACTGCTTCATGCTTCTCTGTTTCAGCAAACTTCTGAAATTCCCAGCGTATCTTCAGATTTTGTTTAAATTTTGTTTCTGACATTACTTGCTGTATGAAGCTGTTTTGGTTTATGTATGGTCTGTGAATGGGTGACCAGGTTTCAAAGTATAGTTAAACTGAACAAATATAAAGAAATTACTGTTTCTTGTGGGTGTCCAGAGTTGGCTAAAACATCCTTACACTTCATCTGCCATCTAAAAGCCTGTTTTCAGCACTTATTTCTTGCCAAAATCTACGAAAAGTAAGGAAGATTATCAGAAATAGCCTGTTCTTTTTCATCCCTAAGTATACCAGGCTTAAAAAAAGTTGGTTTTTTTTTAATAAAGGCCGTATTTCTCTTCCAAGAGAACTAAAATCACACAGACAGAGCCCCAACCCCAGAAAATGAACCCAGACAAAGAAACAACACGATCAGTTTGCAGCATGGGATCCATTGAGAGTTGCTTGCTACTGTATCCTTGTGATGGTGCCATCACCTCACTGTGAATATTTCAAACCATCTAGAGATTGGAATATTTCAGGCACCAGCTCACCTCTTGGGATCTAAGCCAATGAAGGAGGAGCATGTAGGCACAGGAGTCCATCTTGACAAATGGTTTAGACTCACGCAGAAAATTTCACCGTAGAAGATGGGAGAGGATTCGGCTGCTAATGTGCTTGCCTCCCAAGCACATGAGCCTGAGTTCCATCTACAGTACCCACAGGAAGGCAAGCACGGTGGTGGGTGCCAATGGTCCAGTGCTGTTGAGGCAGGGACTGGAGGATATCAAGGCTCCTCTGCCAGTCTAGAGTAATCAGTGAACTCTAGTCCCGAGAGACCCCGTCTCAGAGGAACTGAGCCATATTCCTAAGGAATAACAGAAGGCTGCTTTTTGGCTTTTGTGTATGCATGAAAATGCACACATGTGCAGCCTCCCCCAACCCGCACCAAATGTACACACACACACACACACACACACACACACAATGATGCTGCAAATTTAGGGCTATTTTACCACTCCTTTTGAGGGTACCATTGGAGAGAGTTTTAACAAGTAATAAAAAAATCCAGCAAAATTCCAGGATTACCTTTTTCGATCACCTGAGTTTAGTTCCCAGCACTCATGCTGGCTACTTCACAACCATCTGAAACTCCAGCACCAAGGGGTCTGATGCCCTCTTCTGGCCTCCAGGAACACTGATTTCATGAACACACACTCACACTTAGACACATACATATACATGTAATTAAAGCTAAAATCTTTAAAATTCAGAATATGTATAGACACCCCTGCCCCCGAATCCTACACTCAGGGCTCTCTGCCTCATAGAAATGATGGATCTGTGTATACAGATATGTGTGCAATGGTGCTCAACACAGCCCTCTTCGTAATATAACTTTGGAATTGCATCTCAAGTGACTTTCAGCTTGAAATCATCAGTGGTGTCAGCTCAGTTGCACTGTAGGAGTAAGATGCTGTAGGAAAGTATCCCTGCATGTGTGAGCATCAAGGTATGGGCAATAGGGGAATAGTGTTTTACTATTCCAGTTCTGAATTAATTTCTCCCTCTCTTTCTCCTGAAGCTTTAGTGTCACATCCTTTCTTTGCTAATGAAACTGCACCTGCCCATGCAAAACCAAGTGTAGCTTCTTCCCCTATTAATATAACAGGATTGGAGTTGAGTCTATAAGTATCACATGTGCATGGGAGGGCCAGTGACTTCCTCTAGATCCAGGCTTACTCTGACAAGGGGCATGAAGAGTTTAAGAAACCCAACTCATCATTTCTGGAAAGCACAATTAATAGGCTTTCACCTCGTTATGACTCTGTTTTCAGATCTCATATCATTTGGGGCTTTTTTTTATTGTGCATTTCCTTCTGCAAGCTGTGTCAGCAGATAATATCCACATGTTAATATCCCCACAGCCAGGCCTCAAAGGCCCCACGACTCCATCAGCCTCTTCCCTTCCTGCTATTTGCTCGCTGACCTTTTACAGATTTAATTATTTATATGCAACTTGGTTCGTGTTTCCCTCTCTCTCCCTTCCTCCATCCCTCCCCCATCTCTAATATCAGATGCGGAATAAATGCTGTCAGCTAGGCACTGTAATGTCCTCCAGGAAGTCTCTTGCTTTCTCCATCCACGTGATGAATTGGAGGAAAAATGGCAAAGGGTTCTGCATCAAGAAACAGGATGCTGAAATAAGGGTGTGTTGCTCTGGTGATGGCGTGGTCACTGACCTCCCCACATCTGGAAGAGTCCTGCAGGATACTGAAAGTGAAGCTTCTGATCAGATAGCAAGGTCTGCATACAGTATGATGTCACAGTAAGAACAGGTTCAACCGTTCGAGGTCTCAAATAATAATAATGGTACATCGAATGATAATAAAGCATCAGGGCGGGGCCATGCTGCCACCCGCTAGGCTGGCCTTTAAAATACATCCTTTTGTTTTAAGGAAGTCAGTGATGAAAAGAGAACAGAGTAAGAAAAGTTCTTTGCGATTGAATTTCAACATTGGACAACACAGTTGGAGACGTGTTGTCATGACAATAGCCGTCCTGGTGTTTGCCCGTGACAGGGCACCTTGTTTCTCCACAGCAATAAGGTGATCTAAACATCTAGCCAGTGCTGACTTACTCTTATTTTCTAACAGTCATTGGAGAAGATGAACTCCAACTTGAGATGTGTATGTAAGTGTGTGTACACGCACGCACGTGTGCACATATGCGTGTGTGTTTGTGTGAGTACAGAGATGTCATGTTATGCATTTAAAGGAGGTCAGAGGACAACCTGAGGTATGAGAGCTCCACCTTGTTTTAAACAGAGTTGTATGCACTATGTGTTTTGTGCACTATTGAGCCACTGTGTGCACACATACCAGGCTATCTGGCCCTTAAGCCACTCTGTGCATACATAACAGGCTAGCTGGCCCTTGAGCTTCTGAGAATTCTCTGCCCTCTATCTTGTAGTAAGAGCACTGAGATTAAAGACAGTACTCAGCACTGTGTCCAGCTTTATGTGAGTTCTGGGGATTCGAACTCATGTCCTCACACTTACCCAGCAAGCCCTTTACCCACCAAGTGCTCTCCCAAGACCTGGGAGCTTTATTCTTCTTTTATCTATAATATGACTGTTAAATATTTATGAAATTATTTGAAAAAGTAAATTATGTTTTTGAAACAGTGCTCACTAGAATAAGGACATCTTTTTCAAATGCCAAGGTGGGAGGCATGCATAGAGATATGGCTCAACAATTAAAACACTGGCTCGTCTTCCAGATGACTCAGGTTTGACTCCCAGCATCCACATGTCTTCCAGCTGCAGGAAATCCAACATCCACTTCTGGCTTCCATAGGCGCCAGGCACACACATGATGCACAGATATACATGTGGATAAAATATCCACATACACAAAATAAATACATTAAGGAATTAAATAAATAAAATTTCAAAGTATCCTATGTTTTCTTTTATGTGCATGGATGCATGAGTTGGCACATTGCACCAGCTTAGCATTTGTGCATGCCATGCATGCAACTTTTCATTCTAGCATGAGATCATACATCATTGATTTATTGCTAGTAATAACGGCTCTTAACTGTGTCAGAACTTCGCACCAATGCCCTTCTCTATAACAGAGGTTAAAAGTTCATCTTATATGCGATGAGTTAGCATTGGATTTCCATGTTTAAACAGACGGCAAGCAGCTTTCTTCAGAGATCACATGAATTATTCTCACTAGTGAGCTGTTCTCTGGCGGACTTTTAGGTCGTTGCTATTAGGATAAGCTATCTACTTTCTGGAGAACCATCTTTAAGAATTTGGTGACTGTGGTGAATACAGTGTTTGACATCTTCTGTAAAGATGGCAGGGTTCGCCTAAATGGCTGGGAAAGGAAGGAAGGAAAGGAAAGGAGAAGCTCGCACATGAGCAGTTTTAAAGGATGCTCTAGTTTGCTTTCTGGGACTGTAAGAAAACTGACCAAAGCAGCTTGGAGAGGAAAGGGTTTCCTTGGCTTACAGGTCACAAGTGATACGGTATCCAGGGAAGCCAAGGCAGAGACCTGGAGGCAGCAACTAAAGCAGAGGCCACCGAGGAACCATATTTACAGGCTTGTTCCCTGTGGCTCGTGCTCAGCTAGATTCCTTATACAACCCAGGCCCATCTGCCTAGGGATGGTGCCGCTTGCAGTGGGCTGGGACCTCCTGAATCAATTAGCAATCACAGAAATGGCCCCAGGCCAGTGAGACAGAGGCAATCCCTCCACAAGGTTTCCTCTCTCCAGGTCAGTTGTTCTTGTCAACTTGACAGCTGAAGTTAGCTATGCGATAAGGAGGGAAAGTCCATGAGCAACTCTTCTTTGAAAGCAACATTTTGTCAACATCACTACCCTACCTTGGTTCTCAGAGTTTTCTCCTGGTTTTAATTTAAAATCACGTGCATGGGAGTGTGCCTACTTGTGGGTATGTGCACATGAGTGCAGTTGCCTGCAACATCCAAAAAAGGGTATCATATGCCATAGAGGTGGGGTCCCAAGTGATTGTGAGCTGCCAGATAAGAGTGTTGGGAACTGAACCTGGGTCCCTTCTAAGAGCAGCAAATGCTTCCAACTACTGAACCACCTGTCTGGGTCTTTGTGTGGTTAAACAGAAAACATCCTTTTCTTTCTTGTCCCTTCCCTTCCCTTTTCTCCCCTCCCCTTCCCTCCTCTCCCCTCCCCTCCTCTTCTATCCCTCCCCTCCCCTCTCCTTCCTTCCTTCCTTTTTTCCTTCCTTCCCTCCTTTTGTTCTTTTGTTTGTTCTTTCTAGAAGGTAACATATAACCCAGGCTGGCTTTGGATTTGATCCATAACCAAGGTGTCTTTAAGTTCTTGTTCCTCTCTGGCTTCCAACTCCCAAGCACTGGGATGACAGGCATGCTCTGCCTAACAGCATTCAATTTCATGATCAGAGTCGAATAAGTCATTGTTATGAAAGAGGTAAGGAAGCCAGTTCTGGCAGTATCACATACTCCTAGATAATAGAAGCAATTCTTTCCATCTTGAGTATAATTAATATAATATTTCTTTAGAAGAATTGACAATCCTAGAAAGGCAATTTAGCTAGGGGAGAGAGGTAATGAGACAATGAGAAACATTTAGAAACAGGTGACCCTTTGCTTGAATGTTCTCTGCATCAGTGGCTGATTAATTTTTTCTGAAGCCAAAAGTTATCCCAGGATTCTGAGCCTTGTTTTGTTGTTTGTAGATCTTTTGTGCCATTGGCTGATTCCTTCTTATTATGAATCCTGGATATCTTCACACTATCTTAGAGGTGCTTTGTACTGGACAGCTCCCCATCTGTTGATTCAAACACACACACACACACACACACACACACACACACACACACCGGGAAATTTTTATCCTTCCATCACCTCCATCCCTGTCTTTGAGAAAGAATGGAGCCCTGCATTCTGAACCACAACTTCATGACCAAAGGTTAAACACCTCAATGAGAATGTTGAAACATACATTGACTATTGGAAAGCTGAGAATACTGGAGATTAAAGGGAGCTAAAACCAGCGAAGGAGTCAGTACCTCTGCCAAGTTTTCTGAATCCAGAAAGGAAAATAACATTTGAAAGACTGCTTCAGTGGGAAGATCGAAAGGATGGCTGCTTTTGGGGTAGATTATTAACTGACCTGCCTAGAACCCGAGTTAAAGCCATTCTTAGTAGCAAGTTAAGTTCAAGAATTTAATAGATATTTGGAATGATAATTCAAAGTATTGGTAGGAAGGTAGCTCTATTACCAGAACTGATAAAGCATGTATCTCCCCTGGTGGTGAGTAGATATTTTTTTAAAGGCTGGCCTTGAACTTGATAAGCAGTTGTAGATGACTTTGAATTCTGATTCTAGCCTCCACTCCAGGGTGGTAGATCACAAGGATGCACTCCTAAGTCCATCCTATAAGAGCGAGTAGGAGAGTCTAAATCATGACCATGCTCTTGCTCTTCCCCAGGCTCCACAGAGACCACAGGTCCCACTCCATGGCTGATTCGAAGGAACCCTGGGACACATAAATACAGCTGCATGTTCATTACACCCATGCCCCGAGTTCTCAGCTTACCAATAATATAGGTATGGGGTACAGAGGTGTGACTATGCACACACACACACATGCATGCACACACACATGCACACACATATTATAAAAGTTATTGCTATTGTATTATATATATTGTAAAAGTTATTGCCATTTCCGTGTCTGTCATAAACTTCTTTACACATTAGCTCACCTCAACAATTTCATTTGACAACAGAGAACAAGCCCTCCCCTTTTTGGTTTTCTCTGTGTTTCTGTATGAAAGCTCCTGCAGTTTTCACTATGATGAGTAGAACCATCACGTCCACAGATGTAGCCACATTTTCACATACATCGTCACTGCTCAGGACAAAAGCTTAGAGCCATTCTTTACTCTCATTTTTGGGTGAGCCACCATGCCTTCCTAGCTCACAGCATGGCATTCTACAACCAACTTTGGGAAACTTTATTCGTATTAAAATAATTTCCCTGTAAGAATGTTGGCATAGTGGTCTTTAACAGGCCTAAGTTAGTAGGTCTTCCTGTTTAGAAAATATTCATTCCTCTGCAAACCATGGTTTTGCTACAGGATCATTCAAGATTGATCTCTCATTTCCTGGCTTTCCTTGTCCATCTTCAGGTGAGCCACAGGGTCTGAAAAACTTAGGAAGAATGGTCCTTTCCACAGCACCCTCCATCACCCCCTCACCACACCACCCTCTGCTACCCCCTTCTTCTCGCAAAAGGCAAAGTGTCCAAATAAAGCTTTCCTTGGAAAACCCAAGTCATGTGGAGCTATTCCTCCAGCTCACAGAGGATTTGCAGCTAGGATAATCTGAAGGAAGAAAGTTCGCTTTTTTGCTAATAAAATTAGATTCCTTTAATTTTTTTATTTTTTT
>LOJH01068623.1:0-10075 GCA_001685095.1 Ellobius talpinus
TCCTTGGGCACGGGGTCTCTCCCGAAGGAAGACATCCCTCAGGGGTCTTTCAGTATGTTAATTTAAAAAAACTTGTTTTCTTGAGAAAAAGTTAAGAACTTAAATAACAACAATAAAATCTTGTTTTCTCCTTGGAGAAGACAATAACATCCCTAGATTAGAAAGTAGACTAACATTTTATACTAACTGTTTTGTCATCAATTCCTTCTTTCTTGCCCCACCCCAGTTCCTTCCTTTTTCCTTTCTATTATTTACAAAACATTTGTCAATTTCCTACTATGAGTCAGGTACTGATCAAGTTATTATGTATATTGATTTTTTTTCTCTTGTTGCTTTAATAAATTGCCACACACTGCATGGCTAAAAAAAAAACATAGATATTTATTATCTTTGGGATGTAGAGGTCAAAAATCCAAACTTGTACAGTCAAGCAAGGTATCCATAGGGTTGTGCACTCCTGAGATTCTCCTAGGAAGAATCCTTCTCTGGTTTCCAATTCTAGCTTCTGGTGTCTGTCATGTTTCCTTGACTGTGGTCTTATCCACGAGTTTTTGCTGCCTCATTGCTCTTCTCATTCTGTGTTAGTTTTCTGTCTGCCTTCTTTTTCTTGTGGCATGCATGATGGTAGAAGATCTCACCCTCTACACATTCAGATAGCTCCAGCATCATCTTCCCACTGTAAGGTTCTTAATAATATACATTGAGTAGCTTCTGTCATAGAAGGTAACAATCTTGGGCTTTGGGAATTAGGAACCAGTTATATGAATGGATATGTATTCAGCCTGCCTCAGTGGATATTTTACACACTTGTGTTCTCAAAGATGATCTCCCTGGTACCATATAAAATTAGGAGAATCTCATAACATATGTTAGGCACATACTCATAGTGTTTTCCTGTTAGGCAATGATTTAGAGCTAATTGCTTCCAACTTTTTCAATGTCATGGAATAAAGAATCAATGTTTACTTGAATACCTGATAGCATTTTTCAATCTAGTAAAAGTATAGGTGTCTTACTATGTCTGTGGTAGTCTGCGATAGGCTGGACAATGATTACCCCCCCACACACACTTCCCTCCTATGTCATGGATCCTGTAAGCATTTTGTGGCAATATGTTTTCTTTCAACCAATGTTTGTGAGATAAGGTAATTGTCCCAAATTCACACCAGCCCTAAACATAAACACAAGTTTTATAAGAGCGAGAGGGAGAAAGCATATGGTGACAGGTGACAGGAAGGCGAAGTGATCCTCAACACTGAAATGTGAAGATAAGCATCCACCTCTGGAGATGGAGAAGGAAATTGCCTTGAACCAAGCCATGCAAGGAACGTGGCTTTGGAATCTGTATAAAGACAGGCAAAAGATATTCCCTGGGGTCTTTGGGAGGAACATAATGGTGACGACTTTGACATGAACCCAGGAACATCTTCCTTCAGAACTGAGAATGAATGAAATGCATGGTCTGAAGCCATCAATTTTTAAAAATTTGTTAAAACACTGGTAGAAAAGGAATGCAATTATTTTAAAGTCTGATTTTTTTCTGTAATTGGATGTACCAGAAAGCACACTGGCCTGAGAACTCTGGGGCACACTGTGTATCTGATACTTTCTCACCAAGTGCTGACCACATTCCTCTTTAACCCAAGTCTTCTAGCTCTACTGTATCTAGCATGACTTCATTTCATATCCCAACTACCTAAGTGTAAGAAATCACCACTTTGCATCACCTCTGTAAAATAAATATTTAAATGCCTAGTAAGGGGTAATCCAATCAAGAAAACAGCACTGCTGTAATTTACCTATTCCTGAACGGAATTATCATCCAAAAAGAGAGCAGTAATAAGAGTATCTATTCTTTCCTATGCATTTTCTGGTGACCTAGTTCAGTGCAGAGCCCAAGTCAGAAACATACACATTGCATCTCTTTTCATGGTCCATTAGTCTCCTTCATTCTGGAAGAGTTCCTCCGTGTTTCTGGGAGTTTTCAGCACTTGTAACTTTTTTGAAAGTACTGTCCATTTGTTTTGTGCCGGGTCCCTCAGAGTAGATTAACCTGATTGTTTCCTCATTATTATTGTACTTAGGGAATTCATTGCAGGCAAAAATCACATATAAAGGATGCCATGTCCTTGCCAGCCATTGTGTCAGAAGGCACATTCAGTAGGCAAATTCCATTTGCATGTCGTGAGTGAGGAGTACGTGAAAATTCATCATAGAAGATGGTAATTAGCATAAATCTAAATACATTGCAGCTTTAGAAATCTATATCCTTAATCAAGGCTATACCAATTGGTGAATTGATGTACATGTAAATGTATAGATTGTACCATAAAAGTTGAATTAACAGAATTTTAAAGTTGCTCATATGAAATCCTTTTGAAACCAGACTTGATAAAAATCACAACAGCATGAATTTTATAATTCGGTTACTTACAATTTTAAAGTGAGACAAGAGAAGCATAGCATCAAGCCACAATCAAACTGAGAGCCAAAATCAACAAAATAGAAACAAAGAAAATAATACAAAGAATCAATGAGACAAAGAATTGGTTCTTTGAGAAAATCAACAAAATAGACAAACCTTTATCCAAAGTAACTAAAAGAAGGAAGGAAACTATTCAAACCAACAAAATCATAAATGAAAATGGAAGCGCAACAACAGATATGGAAGAAATCCACAGAATCATGAGGTATTACTTCAAAAACCTGTTCTTAACAAAATCGGAAAACTTAAAGAAAATGGACAATTGTTTTTTGGATAAATATCACTTACCAAAGTTAAATCAAGACCAGATAAGCAAATTAAGTAGACCTATAACTGAAAAGGAAATAGTAACAGTCATCATAAGTCTCCCAATCAAAAAAAAAGAAAAGAAAACCCCAGGACCAGATGGTTTCAGTGCAGAATTCTACAAGATTTTCAAAAAAGAACTAATACCAGTACTCCTCAAATTGTCCCACACACTAGGAACAGAGGGAACACTGCCAAACTATTTATGAGGCCAGTTACCCTGATACCCAAACCACACAAAGACACTCCTAGGGAAGAGAATTACAGATCAATTTCACGCATGAACATTGATGAAAATACACAAAAAAATACTAGCAAACATAATCTTAGAACACAACAGAAAAATCACCCACCATGACTAAGTCAGCTTCATCCCAGAAATTCAGGGATCGTTCAACATATGAAAATCTATCAATGTTACACACCATATAAACAAACTGAAAGAAAAAAACACATGACCATCTCATTAGATGCTAACAAAGCTTTTGACAAAATTCAACAACCCCTTTATGATAAAAGCCTTGGACATATTAGGGATACAAAGAACATACCTAAATATAATAAAGGCAATATACAGCAAGCCAACAGCCAACATCAAACTAAATGGAATGGAACTCCAAGTGAAATTAGGAACAAGACAAGGTTATCCACTCTCTCCATATCTATTCAATATAGTTCTTGAGGTTCTAGCTCCAGGCAACTTAGACAACAAAGAGGACCCTAAGAGAGACATACATGGATATATTTAGGAAGTAGAAAAAGACAAAATCTCCTGAGTAAACTGGGAGCCTGGGGGTCACAGGAGAGGATAGAATGGGAGGGGGAGGAAAGAAGGGTAATGGAGAAAAGTGTATAGCTCAATAAAAACACCAAAGAATACAATAAAAGAGATAACAGAGCTAAGAACTATTGGAGCCAAGAATTGACTCACCTGATGCATAAGCCTTATATGGGTTATCACTGTTTACATATCTCTTCTACACCTTTGCCAACTATATCCTTATTATTTAAAATTAGAGGTAATAGTCTTACTTGTGTTATAGAATTATTGATTGAACAAAGAAGAACTTTTAAATTTATGACTATATCCTCTTAGGTGTATGATAAAAAATTACCTAACCATAACTGGGTTTATATTTAGAAACTGATCTCCTGTACCAATATGATTAAGTATATTTCCCACTTTTTCTTCTATGAAGTTCAGGTGGTGGGTTTTATGTTGAGGTCTTTGATTCATTTGGACTTGAGTTTTGCAGTTGATATCATACCTTTGAGTTCCTGGGGGTGGGGAGAAAAATAGTATCATCAATGTCATCTACTTTCCTGCAGTAACCTCATGCACAAATACAAATTCAAAGAGTAACCAATAATTCCTTCAGAGCCCCTTCCCTTCTATATGAACCCTTCTCTCTAAAATGATTGATACAGAGAGGTGGGTTATCATATAGTAATGCAGTAACTCCATGTAGGCTAAGTGAAGACATTCTGTTCTGAAGTCAACAAGAATCTGCCTTAGCTTCACCTAGCAAGGGTAGAAAGAAGCCCCTTTGGTCCAAGAGCTAATGAAAGCTCTGTTTAGTAGGTTGATCTGAAATGAAATTGCATTACTCCAAAATAAGACTTGAGTTAGAACCTGCTTGAAGTATTAATCACAAACCAATTTCTTTCATTCTTCCACCCTCAAATAATGAAGGACCTGGGCTAGAGAAACTCTAAAATTGTTATAAGAACTAATAATTGTATCATATTCTGAAATGCTTGATTGTTAAGCTTCCTGTTAGTTTTGACTTTCAGAGCAGGTTTTGAAAAATCAATAAGGTATTAATTAATCTTATTCTCAGTACTGTGTTAAATATTCATGTCTTCATAAATTACACAGTATTTTCACCCAAAGGTCTAGAGTGTCAAATATGGTCTCCCTGTGCTTATCTTTTGCACAATCTCGTCTCACAGTATTCATACTTTGGCCTTTACTTGCAAAAAAAATTCTATGGAATTTCAAATGATTTTGTGTAAACTTTATCTGCTAAATTGTGAAATCAGTCTGCAAAAACTCTTTGTTTTTTGATCTGCCTTATTGACTTCATGGGGTGATACCAAAGGACACAAGAAGTTCACATCCATGCTTGGTGAGACATCTTTATTTATTTTGATTATTTTTATAAGCAAAGGTTTTCAAAAGACCTGGGGAAGAATACATTTGCTTTGAACCTGTTCACCATATCCCACACATTTTAACACCAAGTATTAAAAGCAAGAAGCAAAGGGAAACAAAAGATTGAGTCAATGAGAACACATGGCTCTTTCTTACCTCTTGCTTTGTAGTTATCTTGAAATTAATATCAAAGAAACAATACTAAACTCCCAAGGGGACTGTTGATAATATTTCAACACTATTAGCTTGCTGAATTTTTTTTAGAAAGAAAGACAGTTTAATTAATAGCCCAAACTCCTAATAATAGAGCATCCTTTTAATAATTTTGGTTTTTGACAATGTCATGCTTGCATATAATGCATTATGATTATTATAGATCCCTCTCTTCCTCCATTACTATTTCAACCCTATGCTGACTTATAAGTCCCCTTCTCACATGTTGTGGTAGTTGTGTGTGTATTTTGTTTCCAACAACTGTTCTCTAGTATATGCGTGCACTAACACTTTCTTAGAAAACTTACTGGAAGATTAACCAGAGGTCAATTATCATCCTTAAGTTAAATGTCTTGCTTCCTTCTTTGATGAAAATCCTCAGTGCCATTTTAATATTTTATTCATATGAATTTGGCTCTCATCAACAATAGACTTTCTGCACTTTTGATTGCATCTGGTGAAGAATGTAAATTCTAATTGCATAACCAAGAATCACTTATACCATGTTCTACACACAGAATTCTCTTAAATTAAGACACTGAGGACAGGGGGTGATTAGTTCAGAAAGGACAGTCCTAATCTTTTGCCCAATTTGCTGAGGTCTAGCATAGGAGAGACCGATACACACAGATTAACTAGTACCAAGAAAAGAGTGTCATGCAACTTGTTATATTCCTAGAATACTTGCAGTCTTTTAGCAGAAAGTAAATCTTTGTAAGTGGGAAATAAGGAAACCCTTGGATGTAGAAGAATATATAGATTGTAGCATAAAAAAATACATACTGAGTTTAGACCTAGACAAAATCAGACTAAGGACATTTAAAAGAGAATAGATAAAGAAGGACGACTTGTGTATTATTTAAAAATAGTATGCAATTTAATAAGGCCACAGCGAACAGAGGAATTCTGTGGGAGACTTTAATTATGGGTGGGTAGAGTAAAGGTAATCACCTGGTTAGAAGGGAAGGATTCTAGTCCCATATTTTATCCTTGTGCTATTCACACTGTGTTTGCATTGTTTATGTATTTAATAAAAGAGAATGAGGCACAACACATAGAGAGAGACAGACAAGATATACAGTTTGAGCTGCCTCAGGGTTTTTCTCTAGACCAACTCTGTAATAAAACGCAGGAGAGGCAGAAACCTCTCTTTAGTACTCCTTTAGGTAGAAAGAGTATTGCAAAGGGGGGGAAAATCAAATTCTGGAATTGTGATTACTTGCAAAGCAGCAGTGTCACTGGAGTTGCTCAGAGTGTCAAGCTTTTCTGTTTGAAGGATGTCCAAAGAAAGGCAAAGTTGGAATGCAATTCCGGGAGGAGAATAGGTTTGCGGACCCTATAATCTCTTCATTTTGCCTCTATGCAAAGAAAATTGTATCTCATGTTCCAAGTCACAGTACATTTGTCCTCAGATCATTTTATGCCATATTCACCACCACCAATTTTCTGTCAAAATGTTTACATTATCCGGGGATCTATTTCAGGAACCAACAAAAATTGTTAGGTGGAAAGAAAAGTATTTAGGTGGCCTTACTATGTACTTTGTCTTCCTCACCAAATTCGATGCTGCTCACAAATTGTGTATTACATTATCATTTGAGAGAGCTCCTTGGAATACCAATTTTATTATTTTATTTTTTCAAATAATTAGGAAAGGTGACCTTGAACTGTGCTGATGAGGATTTCACCACCAGTAAATGGCTGATCAGATAAGACACTAACTACTTTTTCTCTTTTTCCTGATGATTTGTTAAATAACCACCCTTATTTATATAGCTTGTCCTGTGAAGAGTGACTATTTCAGGCCAATTGATGGTGGCTATGCTTTTAATTATGAAAATTCGTATTTTCCTATCTTGGGCTATGGCAGATAGGTGCTCATTTAGGAAACAGAAACTGAGCCAAGAGTTGTTGACTTGTGTGTTTTTTAATCCTTTTCCTTCTTCACAAGTCTTTTTTGTCTTTTGAATCTCAGTGGTTCTAAAAACTTTTGACTGAATTGTTTAAACTTCTTGGTTCCAAAGCCAATGTTTCATTTTGACTATGGTAGGAAGTTTATGTTCACACTTGTACGTGTCTTACCTGGTCTGTTTAATCCAGATGCTTAGCTACTGTTGATATGTGGGATTGGGCCAGTCCTAGATATTCTGTCTAGTTAGCATTACTAGGTAGAAACAGAAGGAATCTTTTCCTTGGAAAATTTGAGGAACAGCTACAAATAATTAAGGTGTAGTTTCTGTTTTGTGTATTTCTTTTTGTATACAATATCTGCCAATGGTGTGGTAATTATTTTATAGGGATAGCCCACCTGATGTTATTTGGGATGTCTTAGAGGAAATCTTTTTTTTTATTCTGAGAAACTTTTATTTTACACACGTGGATAGGTGACAGATAGATGATAGATAGATAGATCCATAGATAGACAGATAGGAAATCTTATAGAAAGAGAAAAATGGATAGAAAATCTTATAGAAAGAGAAATATTGCCTATGAGAAATACTAAATGGCAGGTGTGTTTAGGGGATGGGAAAGGAGGATGGAGATTCTAAGGCCAGCCTGGGCTAGGTAGGGAGACTCTTCAAAACAATAGTCCGAAGGAACAGTGATGTGGAAAAACAGTACATGGGAAGAGCTAAATGCCAGGATATAAAACTACAAGTAAGTTTTAAAGGACTAATTTTAGCAGAGACCTTCACAACAAGGCAGTGTCACCGAAATGTACTTCTGGCCTCACACTTTTCTGTTCTAGGGTCATTAGCAGTGCATGTAGCAAACAGTGCCTCTGTCTACAGCAGCCTGCTGCTTGGTGTGTCTGTGCTCCATTGTTCTGAACAGGATTTATTGCTGCACACATTATCCATTCTCCCATCACGATCTAACGTTTGGCGGATGAGAGCTGCTGCCCACATTAGGTGTTAATTGCTCTAATTTCCTTGACATGGAGACATTCTGTCCTTGATACTTGTCTATCACTCTGAATCTCTGATTCAGCTCTGAATTCCTAGGGAATAAAGCTTGATATGAACTTCTCCAGGTGCAGTCAGAGGAAAGTTTGCTTGTGTTTGGGGTTTGTTGCACTTCCATGGTAATGTATGTGAAAAAAGAGAATGATTTTTGGTATTGCATTATCTCTCTATTTTGAAAACCCTTTCCTCTTTGTTATTGTTTGAGCTGTGTAAGGTTGCACAGGGGATAAAAGGCCTGCTTGGCTGGATTCAGCCAATTGAGTATTCAGAGGCACAAAAAGAAGTTAGTTCAGGGATGTCTGGGTTATCTGTGGAATAATCCACTTGACATCTAAACATAGAGAGTGGAAAATCTGCCAGGTTAATTAGGAGCCATTGAAATGTAGATTAAAGCCAGAGGGTGGTGGCGCATGTCTTTAATCCCATCACTCAGGAGGCAAAATCTGGTAGATCACTGTGAGTTCCAGGTTACTCTGCTCTACAGAGAATTTCAGGACAGGCTCCAAAGTTACATAGAGAAACCCTGTCTTGAAAAACCATAAAAAAGCTAGATTGAAGGAGGAGACCAAGTGATACATTCAAAATGAGAAAAAGAAAAGAAAAGAAAAACAGAAATTAATCCTAAACAAGCAATAACAACAGACAAGATATTGAGTATGTGTGTATGAACTAGACAAAAATTGTATTTTGGAAGATTTTTTCTTCTTCTTTTTTATTTCTTTTTTGAAAGAATGAGAATGCATTTTATTTGGAGTTGCCATGTATATAGGGACATGTGGAAATGCTTAGCTCATCAGCTTGTTTTGTGAGTAGATCAGGACCCTTAGCATGTCTGAACCGGGGCGATAACAAACAGAATTACAGTTGGTGTTGATTATGTAGCTGACTCTCATTCACATTCTGCAGAGCGGGAAGGCTGGCTTCAGGCACCTAGGCTTTAAGTAATTTCTCTGTTTTGGAAGCACCCAAATCATCTTTCTTGTTATTCATTCAGCGGGCTTTGCTCCATCCGAAGGGAGATGTCTCGGCAAGTGCGAACGCGCTTCCATTTTCTTTCTTGTTAATTCCTTTCACATGATAAATTGCAGGGAACTCTACAGATATCCCTTGGAATTGAAAAGTCAGCCTTCATGAATGCTTAAGAGCAAAGGTTTAAAACATAATAAGTCTGTAGATATTCAGCAAAGAGAGTTTCTCTGAAACATTTGCAGGCATGTAAATTCTCACACATACTCTCTTAAACTTCCTATTTGGCAGACCATTTAGAATTATCTAAAATAAGTGGACCTCTCTACCCAATATTATCAAAATTATTTATATTCCTGAAGATAGTCGGTCATAAAATAGTCATGCGTCTAAAATCTAGCATGTTAAGAAAGGAGAAATATCTTTGGGTTTCTGCCTCTTTCTGTCTATATATGACAGTATTTTCATTTTATACCCTATTTTTGTGTCTCACTTTACCTTTTGCTCATAACAGAGGTCTTTAAGCTATGTTTCTTAAAAGAATCATGTTAAAGAAAAGACATCAAAGCACTGTAAACCTATTTCAGCCTTTCAAAAAAACATTTCATTATTTTAAAATAAAATTCTATGGATTAATTTAAGATACCAAAATAATTTTAGCATCTCAAAATTAAAATCAAGTAAATTTAATACATGTATCATTGTCCACTAAATTTATATGCATATATCAATATTCACTTGTGAAATAATGAAAAAGCACCAATCAAAATAATACAAAACCATGACAGAAAACTCATACTAGTGGGAGAAAATATTAAGACAATATCAATAATAACCTTGAAACTTATTGATGATGAAGAGAAAGGAATACTACAATAGAAAGCTGATAAAGGTGAGATATAACAGTGCACATTCAACTACTGAACCATCTCTTTGTTGCGGGAGCTCCTTCTGCTCCTTCAGCCAATAGCTGCTGAGATACCA
>LOJH01068625.1:0-10075 GCA_001685095.1 Ellobius talpinus
CTGCTCGGGTACAGTCACGTGACGCAAACCACGCCTCCTCCTGCCGGTGTGGGCGGAGCCTAGACGCCAAGCGGTCCCGCCCTCTAAACCCCGCCCGGCCTTGCAGTAGCTGCAGTAGCTGCTAGCACAGAGACCTGGATCCTGCAGAGCAGCACACTCCCTCAAACCTCTATTCTCACGCTCTAGGGCATCCTAGAGACGAAGACTTGTCAATCGGGGGCACGGGGACGCTCCACTCTACAAAGCCCGGTGCATGGAGTAGGGGAGTGGGGAAAAAATCTAGAAGTGAAGGCTGATGATTGACCCCCCTAAAGGTAGGCGAGAACGGACTATAAAGTTTTACTGTGACCTCAGCACGCCTGGGCGTCCACACATTACATGCACACAAATAATTGTGTGGAGACATAGCGGCTAAACAAACTTTTTTTAAGTGCTTATTTTTAAAAATATTAAAAGTTGGATATGGTGATGGATACCTTTGTTTGCAGAGGCAGAGCTCTATGAATTCAAAGTGGACTTGGTCTACATAGTGAGTTCCAAGCCAGCCAAAGCTACCTAGAGAGACCCAGTCTGAAATAATAATAATCTGAAAATGAGCCTTCTGACAAGTCAGCCTCTCCCCACCTCCATCCTTCTTCATCCTCAGAATGTTAGGATAATTCCAGCCTTTTATCCCTCAGATGTATAATAACAATGGAGTCTCATTTTTCCTGTGGATTGGTTGCATTTTAAAATTAACAAAGTATAAGGCTTGGAAATGAATGTAGTCATGCCGTTGAACTCTAATCCCAGTCCAGCACAGCTGGGACCCGGCTCTCAGCAAGCACTATTATAGGAGTTGGCCAGTCTGGCGTCAGATGCCCTTGGAGTTGAGCTTTAGTCTCCCTTGGATTGCTGCCAGCTGCCCTGGATTTATGATGCAGTAGGAGCTCTGAATTCAATTTCCCGTGGGCACAGCCCAGGGCTGAGCAGACGGCCTTAGTTCGCCCCTGCTCCAAATCTATGGCTTGCTTTTCTCATTCCGTGTCTCGTTTCCAGTAACCTCTCCTTAGCATTGAATGTGGGCCCTCCTGAGCCTTTCTGCTTGGATTAAACTGCATTAAAGAAAAGCAAACATTGTAAGGGAGGAGATAGTTTGTCTGTAATAAAATTTTCCAGCAAGTGTTTTATATTTACAAATTGCCCGTTGAATCAAAGGATACTTTCCCCGTCATGGATTTATCAAAGCAGACAGCCTTCACCTTTTTGCTCAAGGTTATAGGATGATTTCAAAGGCTCCAATTTCCTGATAACCTCAAAAATTATAACCCCGGACATGCTGCTGCTTCCTAAATCATGCTTCTGTGAGTTGATAAGATGGTTAGCAGCTTGTGATAGAGATACATAGAGAAGCAATCTGGGAATCAAGAGATGTATGTATGTTCAAGTCCTAATGAACGAAAATGTGACTTCCTGATCCTGTGCCTGTGAACTTTCTTATCTCAAGATAACAGCTTCCTATCTGAGAAAAAAATCAACAGCACTCTTTGAACACGATAATGTGCTAGGGTGGAGCTTTGAACTCAGATATCATCAATTATAAATGCTTCTCAATATTAATCCCTGGGCTGGTGGAATGGCTCGGTGGGTAAAGGCACTTGCTGCCAAGCCTGGCCACCTGAGTTCGATCCCCAGGCCCCACAAGGTAAAAGAAGAGCACTGACTCCAGCAAGCTGTCCTCTGACCTCCATGCACACACCATAACACACCCACTCCCAGACATACACATACACACTGAGCAATAATGCAATTTAATACATATTAATATTCATTCCTGATGCTTCCATTTTCTTGAAGCATGGTCTATAGGCACTTCTCACAGAGTCTGAATCTAAAAAGCTGCTTCTGATACCCATCGAGTCCAATTCGTTAGCATAAAGACACAAACATGCAATACCCCGCTGGGTTAGCCTGAGCCCTCATTTCAACAAAGCCTGAAAGAATGTTGGGAGAAAAGATGGCTTGGTGGGTAAAAGTGTTTATTCTGTGAGCATGAGGACCTGAACTCAGACCCCAGTGCCCACATGAAAAGCCAGGCATGACTATAGTGGTCATGTGTAGTAGAGAGACAGGTTGATCCCAAGAGATCGGGCCCGCCAGCCTAGCCAAACTGGCAAGCTTTCAATTCACTGAGAGACCCCTTCTCAAGGCATTAAAAAGGAGAGGGGTAAGAGGAAGGGATCTGGCCAGGTGGTGGTGGTGGTGGTGGCACACTGTAATCCCAACACTCAGGAGGAAGAGAGGCAGGCAGATCTCGGAGATAAATGGCCTACAGAGCCAGTTCCAGGATTGCCAGGGCTACACAGAGAAATCTTGTCTTGAAAAAATAAACAAAGACAAAAGCATCTAACATAACATTCTTCTCTGGCCTCCTCATGGGTACCACACAACACACAAGGATGCTGGGAGATGGGGCTGAAGAGATTGCTCTACAGTTAAGAGCACTTGTTCTTACAAAGGGCCCAGTTCAGCAGCACATGATAACTTTCAGCCACCCCTAACTCCAGTTTTAGGAAATCCAACATCTTCTGACTTCCTCAGGCAAAAAACATACACGTGTAGGTGTACATACATTCATGCAGGCAAAACACTAATTCACATAAATAAATCTTTAAAAAAACTTTTAAAGAACAATGGGAGAATAAAGGCTTATGGTGTCATTTCTGCCTGTTATTGGAGACATCTGAGGACTTTAAGACCTTCAAAATTCCCAGGTGTTAATAACAGGGGAAAAATTTTTTTTGAGGAGTCATGTTTTCTGATATTTCATAAATCCCACAAAGATCTCTGTCATGCCTTCATATAGGGACATTTAAAGCTGTCATTAGCCACTAAGACACTCAGTTAGTTGGGTGCTTTTCTCAGATGTTAAAAAAATGTTTTTATTACATTTATTTATTTGTAGGGGGCAGTGCATGCACGCCATGGCACAGGTGTGGAGGTCAAAGGACAGCTAACAGGAGCCAGCTCTCCCCTTCTGGCATGTGAGTCCTGGAATTAAACTCCGGTTGTCAGGCTTGGTAGCAGGTGCTTTCAATACTAAACCAGCTAAGGTACTAAAATTGTTCTAAGTACATTTATAAGGGAAATGTCTCTCATGAAAAGACATTCTCCAAATTACTGTATTAAACAAAATTATTACATTTTTGTAATTACTGGGTCAGAAAAATAGAAATAGGTACCACTTTCCTTTTTGTGTTTCTTAATTGTGTGGGGGGGACAGTCATGTGGCACATGTACGGCAGTCAGGTGACAGCTTTCAAGAATTGATCTTTCTCTTTCCCCCATGTGGGTCTTGGGGAATCAATCTCAAGGGAGTATAACTATGCAAATAGTTACCTATCCCAGCCACACACCCCCACCCCAGTTCTGGGACCAGAACCCAGGGCAGGAGTACCCACTCTGCCCATTTTAATTTTGATGCCCCTTGCCGTGTGTAGCCATTCTTGTGTTTGCAGTTGCATGCCTTACTGGCTGCGCAGCCTCAGAGAGATTGTAATCTGTCTCTGCTATCACCTCCTGCAGGGTGTGGCCGTGTAAAAAGGGGAGAAAACAGCAGTGATCCGCTGAGGGATAGGCAGCGTGACAAGTGGAAGACATCCTGCAAACATGTTGGAACCCATTTTTCAGCCTCTTAGCCATGGAAGAGACAGTTGAAGAAATCAAGAATGTGTGCATTCCGTCGAGGTTGGGACATGATTTTTCTATGTTCATCTTTCTCTTGCCCAGGGAAGTCTGTGGAAGCAGACCGAAGTCTCTTCTCCTGGAACTAAGGGCACAACCACCAAGGCCTGCCTGAACCAGTTTCTTCTTTCCCTTCCTCCCTCTCCCTCTCCCCTATATGCTTTCTTTCAAGGAGTCAGGTTGACCCTGAACTTCCTATGTACAGCAGAAGATGACCTTGAACTCCTGATCCTCCTGCCTTCCGGGGTTAAGCAATATCTAGTTCATCTCCCTCTCTCCTCTCTCTCTCTCCCTCCACCCCCACTCTTTCTTTCTCCCTTCTTGTCTCAACAAGATCTCCTGTGTAACCCAGGCTGGCCTCAATATCCTCCTGCCCTGACCTTCTGCATGCTGGCATTAACAAACCTGCCCCATTGCTCTAAGATGCCCTCCTCCTGGCCTCATCCACCTGGCCTCGTCCTCCTGCCCCCACCTTCTGTATGCTGGCATTAACAAACCTGCCCCATTGCTCTCAGGTGCCCTCCTCTTTCCTCCCTTGTCTCTATGCATGCACAGGAAAAGGCCTCCTACACCACTGAGCTAAGGCCGTTGCCAGATCCGGGACAGAACCGTTCCCAGCTCCTTTGATAACAGTCAAAGAATGCAGACACAATGGTGACAATCAGCAGACCAAGACCTCGACTAATCTGTTACATGTGGTCAGGGATCTGGTCCAGTCTGGGGAATGCACATATAGGCAGCCAGCCAGCTAGCTCTGCTCTGCCCAAGCAAACAGAAGGATTTCACGTGGCAAATCATAGCCTTCATTAAATTTTCAAAAGCCCAGACACTCCGTCCTTCAAGCTTCATCCTTCAGACCGTTTGCTGCCATCCACCTTGGTCTCATTTTCCCCCTGGAATCCAGCGTTTACATCAGTTCCCTGGCCTCACATTACTGAGGGCAGCTTAATTTGTTTTAGATTGATTCCTAACGTGCTCTCTTTTTGGTCTTTTCCAGGAACGAAGGTAGCCAGATTTCTTTCTCATGGCAAACTTTGAAAGAATAACTGACCCCTATTCCCAGCTGTTTGTCCTTGGAAGAAAGGCATGCTAGGCAGCACCAGTTATTCTACTTATAACTTAAATTGTCTTCTGCAGTAATAAAAATGCTATGCTTTTTTACTTTGTTTCTTTATCCCATTGTCCGTTTTTTGAGAAAGGTTCTCTAGGGACATATATCGCTCACCACCCCATCTTGATCCTCTGTGGCTAGAATTACAGGTGGGCCATCACACCCATCAGGCACTTATTTATGTGGATTTGGGGTGCATCCAAACTCCAGTTATCAACGGTCACACAGACAACACCCTAACTGCTAAGTCATCTTCCCAGGCCCCACACCCAGAGGTTTTTTTGAGACAGGATGTTGCCTGTTGCTGCTGCCTCTGAACTGAAACATTCCCCTAGGACTTAGGAAATAAAATTTGCAAGTTCCAGGAAGTAACTGAAACTTAATAGGATTCCCAGGATACTCTCCCAACCAGGTTATGTAAGTAGCAAGAATTTCTGGGAAAGAACACTCCCCTCGGAGTCCAGGGACATAGCTTTCATGAGTCCTAACCCATGGTGGAGTGGGCTCTTCGGTGATGCAGCTGCCTTTGAATCACCTGTGATCCTGTAAGTGACTTCCGTAAATTCACTGGACCGCTAAACTGGACTTTGGGTGGAATCCTTTCTCTCGTCTCTCATCACCTTATCAGGAGGCGAATAATATTTTTCATGTCTCCCTAGGAATACTTACCCAACAGTGGCTCCTGCAGGCCTTCAACACATGAGTCTCCTGCTTCCATCTACTGATTGTCAGGCCCATAGATGTGTGCCACCACACCAAACTGGATAATGTTGTTAGTATTTTTATTTAGTCTTTGTTTTTATAGTTTGTCCCTGACCTACTGAAAAAAATAATCTCCACACCGAAAAAAAAAAAAGGTAGTCACAATCTGTGGTACACAGCTTAAAACTATCATCAGATACTATCCTGGAGTTCAGAGTGTATAATCAGTCAGGTAATTAAAAAGATAAAGTGTAAAGTGACAAAGACACAGCATCTGTCTGTGATCAAGGTCATCTACACAGAAAGTGTTCCTTGCCAGCAAGTGACAGGATCCTCGATGGTCCTATACTGTAAGGACTGACAGCTGTGACTCAAAAGGGCTTAACTATACCCAGGCAAATGTGATTCTGTAATTTGGCTTATGGGGGAACAGAAGCCAATCATGAGTTCTGGCCATGTCACACTCAGTGATTGCCTCTGGGTCCCAGTCGTGATACACAACAGAGTGTCACCACTGGTACCTGGATAACCCACCTTGTCAAGTCAGAGGGACAAAACGCTTCCGTTTCCTGGCTGTGTTGCCTTGTGTAAATTGTTTCACTTCTCTGTGCCTTAGTTTCTATGAAGCAGGACTAACAACAAGCCCTGATTCATAAAGGTGCCATGAGAAACGGATGTTGTAGAGTTGGGCATGGCGGTGTATGCCGCTAATCCCAGCACTTGGGAAGCTGAGGCGAGAGCATCAAGTTCAATGCTAGGACCAGGAAGAGCATTGGCTGCTCTTAGTTCCATACCTAGCACCCACAGGGTAGCACACAATCATTCATAGCTCAGGGTCAGGATCCAATGCCTACTACTTCCCTAAATGGGCAGGAGGCATGTCCATAGTTCACAAATATACACACACACTGGCAAACCACCTACAAGTGTAAAAATTAATTAATTAAATGTGCCCATCCCCAGTTCTCTCCTCTCTTCTCTAGAGTATCCTGGGGTTCCTAAATCCTGGTAGTCTGTTCTGCATGGTCAGTATCCCCACATAGGCTCTGCCCTGACCCTGGTGCTCTATAGCTACCACATCTTCTGAATTCAAAGATTATGAACAGGGCTTCCTAGTGCTCACTGCAGACATCACCAACAAGATTTCCAGGGTCCCAGAATGTAATTCCAGTTGCTTGGAAGTGAGGCAGGAAGATCAAAAGTTCCAGGCCAGATTGGGTTACACTGAAGTACAAAGCCAGTCTAGGCAACTTCATGAGACACTGTATCAAAAAAAAAAAGAGGACTGGGGTGTGGCTCAGTGACAGAGCCCCTGCCCTAGAATCCCCCAGTGAGGGGCTGGGATGTGGTTCAGTGGTAGAGCACCTGCCTAGAATCCCCCAGTGAGGGGCTGGGATGTGGCTCAGTGGTAGAGTACGTGTCTAGAATCCCCAGTGAGGGGCTGGAAGTGTAGCTTCAATTGGTACAATGTTTAGTAGAATGTTTGCCTAGTATATGTCAAGCCTAGGTTCGATCTTCAGTACTAGAAAAAATAGGTTATCTAGACAGATTCCTGATTCCAGGTGAAGTAAAAGTGATCTCTAATCCTCTCACTAATATACATGACCTGAGTGAACATTGTACATGAAACAGACTTAAGGAAATGGAAAATGCAGAGGGAAGGCAACAGATGGGCTCTGGACACAGGGACCAAAGAAACACCAGGCGGTAACTTCCCTCGTATTTGTTCTGCTCCATCTATCCTAGAGTGGATGCTGGTGAAGCCAGACATTCAAACGCTCAGAAACACTAACTGGTTTCTAGGGGTCGAGGCCGGTGATGGGGGTGCCCCAAGGGGAAAAAAGGCTGCTCTCTTCAACCAAAACCAGGAAAAGCATAGCCGGGCAGGATAGAGAATGTTTAGTTGATAAAGCTCAGCCCCCACTACCCTACTCCCACCGTAAACAAAAGGCCTGTCTCCCATCCTCCCCGGGATGTCAAAACACATGGCAAACCTATGCCTCCCTTCCCAAAAGGCCAAACAGAAATGGATTTGATTTCAGCTACATAGAAAATAAGGCTCCTCTTTTCCCTCCCCATTGAGGTGATGTTAGAGAGGGTCAAGGGGAAAATCAGGACTTTCCCCCACCTGCCAAGGCCTAGGGGTAGCCAAAAGTTTCACCCACACTCAGACTTAATAAAGTACTCCCCAACCCAATATGTCAACAGAAGTCTAGTGGAAAACCTCAACTTCCAGCCCCAATCTGTCTTAATGAAGATGTGCCTACTTTAGCAGAATAACTCTGGAAGACCAAGAGTCTCCTAATATGTAATTTATTAAAAATCACTTAGTCAAACCTTAGCATGTTTGTGTATGCCTGTAACTTCAGTACTCAGGAACCAGGGGCAGAGGATTTGGGGTGCTGGAAATCTGGGTCCTCTGGAGAGCAGCCAGTGCTCTTAACCTCTGAGCCATCTCTCCAGCCTTTTCAGGTTTTTTGTTTGTTTGTTGAGACAGGGTTTCTCTGTGTCTAGCTCTGGCTGTCCTGGAACTCTCTCTGTAGACCAGGCTAGCTTTAAACTCACAGAGACCCGCCTACCTCTGCCTCTTGAGTGCTTGGATTAAAGGTGTGTGCCACAATAGCTGGCTATTTTCTATTCTTTTAATGCTCAAGGCAGTCTTACTATGTAGCCCAGGCTGACCTCAAACTCAAGATCCTCCTGCCTCGGCCTCCTGGATGCTGGACAACAAGGCATACCACCATGCTGAAGGGACTCTTGCTAACAGCATCACAGGGAGAAAGCAGCGTTTTATATGGGGACTGTGTTGTCGTTGTAGCTTCCTCTGGAGAAGGAGTCTCAGATCCCATCTGCAGCTGAAGAACCAGCTTCTGCAAAAACAAAGTGGGACACTCCCTCAATCAGGCGGCATTTTTCTGTGGGTAAGAAGGGCCTGAAAACAAGCAAACGAAAATCCCTTTCCAGAGGCCACAGCACATCAGTGCAGGGCCCAGGGCACATTCTTCCCCTGGAGCCTGCTCTCTGTCAGAAGGCTGAGTCCACGGCTGGGAGCTTAATAAGCATGACCCTTCAATCCTCCTCCACAAGGCCAAGTTCAAAGGAGGCAAAGAGGAGGCTCAGGGAGGCTGAAGAACCAGGCGAGGCAGGGTGAAAGTATATAGACTTCCATTCCTCTAAACGTCTCCCTCCCTCCTCTTCTCTCCCGTCCCCCTCCCCTCCTTGCTTCCTCCCTTCCATTTTTTGTTGTTGTTGCTGTTCATTTGTTGTTTATTTTTGTTGTTGTTGTTTGTTTTTTGTTTTTTGAGACAGGGTCTCTCTGTAATTCTGGCTCTCCTGAAGTTTGCCATATAGACCAGGTTGGCCTGGAACACAAAGAGATCCTCCTGCCTCTGTCTCCAGAGTGCTGGCATTAAAGGCGTGCGCCACCACACCCAGCTTCCCTTTTGCCTTTTAAAAAGAGAAAGTTTTAATTGTTTTGGTATTTTAGCATGCTTGTGTGGGATATATGTGTAGGATGTATGCATACATGTATGTACGGATGTGCACCTATGTATGCTTACAGAGGCCAGCAGAGCTTTAGCATGCTCTGCCTTACTCACCTGATACCAGGGTCTTTTACTGACCCTGAAGCTAGGATAGTATGCTAGATGCTAGACAGATGCTCCGGTCTCCTCAACCACAGTGCTGGGTTTACACCCCCCCCACATACACGTATGCACACACACACACACACACACAAAACATCATGCCTGGCTTTTTAATTTGGGCACTGGGCATTCAAACTCGAGTCTTCATGTTTGGGCAGCAAGAGCTCTTACCCACTGAGTCGTCACCCCAACCCCACTTTTGATTTTTTTGTTTTGGTTGTTTTCAGACTGAGTCTTACTGGGTAGCCCATACTGGCCTTGAACCTTCCATCTGTCTGCCTCTTAAACGTTGGGAATTGAGGGCATATGTCACCACAGCTGCCTTGGTTCCCTTTTCTCTCCTAGATATAGTAAACAAAATAAGCAACTAGAGGCTTGATTCTGACCACGCCCAGCAAGGCCAACACCACCGCCAATGTCACCATCACTATGACTGCCTTTACTTTTCAGGACCTTCTGGAGACTGAGTGAAGGTCACACTTTTCCTAGAGCCCTCCCAGGATCCTCTCCACACCCAGCAAACAAGGCATATATTGTCCCTTTTAGAGCCTGGGAAGTGAGGCTCCAGACAGTAACTCAGCTAAGACCACACAAGATGACAGGAGAAGGGCCAATGAACATTGCTTTCACTGGCCCTGTTCCTCTGGAATCTAAGAGAAAGGAAATAGTTCAGTCCCAGCAAATATTTTCTGTCTACCTTTTCTTTCCCTTTTATTCTGCCCTCTGCAGCTCCCAGTGCTGGAAATGGAGTCCAAGGCTGGGCACACACTAGACAAACACTTCATTATGAGCCATGCTCCTTTACTGAAAGGTCTACCACTGAGCCACACCCCAGCCTCTCTCTGGGGGATTCTAGGCAGGTGCTCTACCACTGAGCCACACCCCAGCCCCT
>LOJH01068627.1:0-10074 GCA_001685095.1 Ellobius talpinus
GGCCAGGCAGTGTTTAAATGAATACAATTTGTGTGTTGTTATTTCAGGTTTAAATCTAGCTGTGCAGGAGCCGGGCAGACAAAAAGCAGGCCTGCTCACCTGCTCATTCTTTTACAAAAGGGGGTCTTCTGCCTCAGGGTGATGTGCAGAACAGAAGTTGAAATGGGTTTTCTGACTGCTTGTTACTGATAGCAATTCCCTATGCCACCAATAGTTTCCCGACTGATTTTGGTCACTTTGAGGGGCATCAAGCTGTGGCATCAAGCATCTTGCCAGCTCAGTACTTGTCCTCACTATCACTTCTCCTGCTAAATTTGCTCTCCTGGTGGCTCTTGTCTCAACTCCCAATTCTCCACACCCTGCATTCTGTTTTGAGTATGCCTCAGTTATTCCCAATTACAGTGAATAACTCACCACACTGAAATACAAACTGAAAAATAAATATTTTAAAATATTTTTTATTCAATAATTTCATACACATTGTACTGGCTGGTTTTGTGTGTCAACTTGATGCAAAATAGAGACATCAGAGAGGAAGGAGCCTAAGCTGAGAAAATCCCTCCATGATATCAGGGAATAAGGCATTTCCTTAATTAGTGATCAATGGGGCAGGGGCCCTCCCATTGTGGGTGGTGCTATCCCTGGGCTGGTGGTCCTGGATTCTCTAAGAAAGCAGGCTGAGCAAGCCATGTGGAGCAAGGCAGTAAGCAGCATCCATCCATGGCCTCTGCATCAGCTCCTGCCTCCGGGTTCCTGCCCTGCTTGACTTCCTTCAGTGATGAACAGCAATGCTGAAGTGTAAGCCTAATAAACCCTTTTCTCCCCAAGTTGCTTTTTGGACCTGGTGTGTTTCATCACAGCAATAGAAACCCTAACTAAGACACACAGATGGAACGTACTTTAATGATATGTACCTCCATTCCTCTCAGTTCTCTCCCTCCCACTCTCTATGGAATGCTTTATCTTTCTGATACCCTAAATCTCAACTTTCTCCTGCCTTTTAAAAAAAATAAATAGGGTTACTTGCATGCACACAGTTTTAGAGTTATTTACTGGATAACATAAAGTGGTTACACCCCTGAGGAAAAATGGCTTCTCCTTTCCCAGTTCCCACCACTACCCAGAGGTCTTCAACTAGGAGTGGAACCTCCTATACTCTACCCCATCTATGCTTGAAAGTTAATAGCATCCATCTTGTGCAGGTAGCCATAAACACAATGAGCTTGTGTGTGTCATGGCAATGCTATGTCCAGAAGACAGCATTTTTCAGCATTCCTCTCCATCCCATGGCTCCTATGTTCTTACCATCCCCTCTTCCACAATGTCTCCTGAGCCTTGAGGAAGGGTGGATATAAATGTCCCACTAGGTTTGAGTACTCAATAGTCATTTGTTTTCAACACTTGAACAAATTCTGAGTCTCTGCATTAACTGCAAACCACTACAAAAAGAAGTTTGTCTGACTGAGGCTGATAACAGCACTAAACTACAGCTATAAACACAAATATTTAGAAGGCAGTTTGATAACACATCCATTTAGCAAAACAACAGTAGTACATCCTCCCCTGGAGCCCATCACCTTCCTAACCTTGGGTTTTGGTCAGGTTTACAGTACTAGCTATGAATTCCCTCCTGTGAAATGGGCTACAAATTGAACCAAAAGTGGTTGTTATTACCATAATGTGCATGCCACTATTGTCCAGTGGCTTCAACTTGCCTGGCAGATCTTTATTGTAGCATACAGCATCCACTGCAGGGTAAAACACTGATGACTTGTCTACCCCAGCAATCTGCACAGCACCTTCTCACCTGGCACAAACACCCAGCAGGGAGACAACTCCAGGTCCTATTCCAAATGGATCTCTCTAAGCATCACAACAAATGCATGTGATATCTTCGGCAACAGGGTCTTTCCATCTAGTTCTGATGGACAACCAAGAACAAGGGCACTAAATGTATTGTTTAGAGGCTTCTGGAGTCTCCCTGACCAACAACTCATAGGGGGTAGTCTACGCCTGAGATTTCATTTGCCATCCCATGGCTTATGTAAACACTATTATCCACCCATGCCCGTGCAGGGTACCTTCATTCAAACTCTTTTTTTCTTTTAAATTGTGTTTTTAACTTATAAGATAATAGATTTCTATGTGACCTTTTCATAAATCCTTTATTTTTGTTGATATCCCCTCATCCTCACCCTTCCTCATTGCCTCACCCCACCCTGTTTAAACCTTTCCACCCCTAGTGTTCACCCTTTCTTCCTATCACATGTGTTTTACTATCCCTCTAAGTTTTACTATCCCTATAAGACCACTTCTTTATCCCTCACCTTTCACGGATCTTTTCCTTATTCCCTGGCCTCCTCCTTCTGACAAATAGACATAAATTTGAAATTTTAAAGTAGGCTCCATATATGAGAGAAAATACATGGTGCTTGGGCTACCCCCACTTAATATAACATTTTCTAGTTCCATTCATTTCATGAGGGAGGTCCTTTTGTCTTGGTTGATAAATAAAGAAACTGTCTTGGCCTGATGATAAGACAGAACTTAGGTAGGTGGGTAAGACAGAACTGAATGCTGGGAGAAAGAAGGGTGGAGTAAGAGAGAGATGGCATGAATCTGCCACCAGAGTCAGACACAGAGCCTTGCTGCTAAGCCACAACAATGTGGTGATACACAGATTAGTAGAAACAGGTTAAATTATGATGTAAGAGTCAGACAATAAGAAGGTAGAGCTAATGGATGAAGCAGTGATTAATTAATGTGGTTTTGTGTGATTAATTTGGGTCTAAGATAGCTAGCAGCCGGGACGAACAATATTCATTTTCCTGCATGTTTCATACTTTTGTTTTTCTTATTACTGAATATAATCTCATTGTTGTTTTAACTTCATCACAGATGCTGTGCCTTAATCTACTATTTACGCCAGCAATCACAACTCCACAGTTACCTATAGCCTGGTTGAAATTCTGTTCCTGCAGGCACCAGCTCTATCACTGCCACTAACGGTAGATTTAACTAAATCTCTGTCTTCTATTTATAAACAAGACTCAAAGGTTGGGGTGAAAACCTGCTAGTTCAGAGAGGCTGAGTCACAATTAGCTAACCTTCTCTCCTTGCTGGCTTCTCAGAAGGACCCATGCTTCTGCTTTGCTGATGTGGGATTTCCCTCTGTATGCTGTGATTACCGTTAATGAATAAAGAGACTGTTTTGGACCTACAGCAGGGTAGAACTTAGGTAGGTGGGGAAGATGAAACTGAATGCTGGGAGAAAGGAGGCAGAGTCAGAGAGAAGCCATGTAGCCCCACCAGAGACAGATGCCACACCTTTAGCTGGTAAGCCACAGCCATGCAGCCGTACACAGATTAATCGAAATGGGTTAAATTAATATGTAAGAGTTAGCCAATAAGAAGCTAGAGCTAATGGGCCAAGCAGTGATTTAATTAACACAATTTCTGTGTGATTATTTTGGGTCTAAGATAGTAGGGATGCTGGGAACCAACAAGCAGCCTCCTCCAACACTCTGTCAAACCAGAAAAACCTGTGCCATTCCAAACCCCTCCCTACTACTTCCTGTGTCTCTCTGTCTCTCCCAGATGCCCTCTCATACCCTAAGATTACTTTCTTCAACTAGTTGCTAACTCTGCCTCCTGACTCAAGGCTAGTTGAATTTAATTAATGCAAATGCAAACTCAGGATTCACAGTGTGATTGAATATTGTGTGTATGTACCACATTTTCATTATCACTCATAAATTGATGGATCTTGATGGATCTCAAGACTGGTTTCCATGTTCTAGCTATTGTGAATAGAAGAGCAATGAGCATGGGTGTATAGGGCTCTCTGCTGTGGAATCTGGAGTTCTTTGAGTGTATGCCCAGGACTGACATACCTGGATCATATGAAAGCTCTGTTTTTAGTTTTTGAGCAACTCTACCCTGATTTCCCACTAGCTATATTAGTGTATTGGGCAGTGAGTTGCAACTCTTGGATTTTAGAGGGGACACATGCAAACCATTGCAAACTGTATACCTTGGCCATTTGTTTGCTTATTTGAAATGGCCTTACCATGTGGCTCAATTTGGAATGGAATTCCCAATCGTTCTGCCTCAGTCTCCCATGTGCCAGTATTCCAGGTGTGTGTTACAGTGTCCAGTGCCTTTTTGGCATCTTTACCTTCTTTTTATGTTGTTGATTATTTTGGTTTATAGATAAGTCCTTATTGGTCTCTTTTTGTTAAAGGGTGGGACAATGAAACAGATTCACATGTAGTCCAGGCTTGCCTCAAACTCCCTATGTAGTTCCTCTTATCTCTACCTCCAAAGTGAAGGGATTAAAGCATGCACCATGACACCTAGGTTCCTCGTGAGTCTTATAATTGTGTGTGTGTGCGTGCGTGTGTGTGTGTGTGTTTACTAGGGATTAAACCCAGAACATCATGTGTCAGAGGCAAGGATGTTACTAATGAGCTACATTCCCAGCTAAGTTCAGTTTCTCTTTTTTCATCTGCAAATGCATGCCAATGTGTATGCAGAGGCCAGAAGAGAATACAGAGTTTTCATCAACCTTACTGCTTCATCACAGGGCTTCCCACTGAACTGGAAGATCATCATTTCAGACAGATTTGCCGGCCAAGAAGAAAGTTCTTGGGATCAAATTGCCTCTATCACCCAATGAACATACAGTCATGCTTGGCTTTTTATGTGATTGATGGGGATTCAAATTCAAAAGCTCATCATGCTTATGAGGCAAATGTTCTTGCCTACTGAACCATTACCCCAGCCACCAGATTCCCTAATGTTTACCTTTCTCTCAACTTCTTAAAACATGAAAGTCTTCTCTGTACCCCGAGCTTTTCTCACTCTGACCTTCACATCTGTCTCTTCATGTTCTTGGGCTTAGCAGAAAACTGTGTAAAGACAGAGAGGGACAAAACTCCTTCCTAACTCCTGAATTACAGGGAGTGCCAGTTACGTTGTGTGCAGGTCCCCAAGACTTAAGGCCCTGCTCTCTAAATTGTCTTTGAACAAGGCTAGGTCAGAGTTGAAACTATGGCTTAGGATTGACTCACTGAAACTACAAATTAGGAATTGTTGATGTCTCAAATCAGGTGCAGAATCAATGAAGCCAGAAGCAGGGTCAAACTCCCTGTGAAGGTCTGAAGCCACCCTGTCCTCACAAGTCAGTGTACAATTTGTTTAATGATTAAAATGAAGTGAATTTATCTTTTCCAACTGAACTTTGTCTGAACCGATTTTCCTCAAACTCATTCTTACTCATTTGATGAGAGATGTAATGATTGAGGCAGATAGTGTGGCAAACAGAGAGATCCAGACTCTGATGTTGACTGTGGAGTTTTCCAAACTGATGACCTCAACTTCTTCACCTATAAACTATAGATATTTTCACACCTCAGAAAGGCATCAACAATCATTTTTTTAAAAAGCAAAAAAAAACCCACCAAACTTATTTTTTCAAAAGACAAACACATAATCTCACATACATGGAAAGACTTAGACAGCTGAACTCATAGGTGAAGAAAACGGGCTGGCAGTGGCCTGAGACTGGGAGAGGAGAGTATTGGCCAAAGGATCAGAATATCAGGTTCACCAGAGACATAAACAGATCTATTGTACAACATGGAGGCTGTGGTTAATAACAAGGTATCATATTCTAGAAAACTACTAAGATTCGGAGTGTTCTCACATAAAATCCTTTGTGAGACAATATGTATCTAATTACCCTGATTTAGCCATTCTACAACATATAATATGTCAAAACATTGTGCTGTACACCTTAAATATATCTGGTTGCTATTTGTCAATTAAAAAAGAGGTCTTACGTAGGAGAGAAAGTAGAATGCATGTTCTATGAACACAGAAGTAGGGCTCCTAGGAGGATGACCAGGGGAATGGGTTGGGGAGAGAGAAGGGCTGGGTAATGACAGAGGAGCAACCAAAACCGAGTGTCTATGAAAGTGCTGCACAGATCCCTTTATGGTGAGGGTTAATTACATTGATTTTCAGTCTAAACATAAAAAAATGTGGCAAATATCATTTTAAAAATACAAGACATCAGTAGATACCATGGTCCTACTTCAAGGGGTGGGTGGGCTACAGGGAGGTGCCCACCAAGAGACCAAGTGACATGGTCTCAGCTCTGAGAGAAGACACTGATCACAGTGACAAAAAAGATGAAGAGCTTCAAGTAGTGACATATGTATGATATATATACATATCATTATGCATATATCATATGTCATATATGTATGTAACAACAATTAATGAGAAAGGAGGACATAAATTGAAAGAGAGCAAGGGGTGCATGGGTGGGTTTGGATGGAGGAAAGGGAATGGGAGGAAGTGACACCATTATATTATCATCTCAAAAAAAATGGGAGGTGGGGGGAGGAGCGGACAGCTAAAGGACTCATAGAAATTAAAGCAGAAACAAAGGCCACCAGAGCTGCTGAAGACCCACCTACAAGTGATGAAAATCATGTATGGAAAACCAGCTACCCAGTCCTCAGATGAAAGCTCTTCCAGTTAAACAGCAAGCTCAAAAATGAAGAAAACAGAAGAATGAAGTAAATGAACAGAATTCAGAACTCACAGAGCCAAATAAGGAACTGTCACCTTCTCATTTTTGACAGCAAAGGTGAAAATGCAGACACTTTGGATTGGTTTTCTTTGGCAGCAATGAGGTCTTTTTTTAAAAAAGTAATAATTCTCTGTGTTTCTTAAAGTAACATTTACCTTGCCATGTACGGGTTCCTTACAGGAAACCAAGAAAATGGAAAAACCCATTCATGAAATGAGACCTGTCCCCATCCACCGCTGGCCCATTGGCTGGAAGTACTAGACACGGATATTAGTAGTTTGTTATTTCCCATGTACGGGTATGTATATATGTAAATTATATACATATATATTTAAAACTTGGATTATTAGATAAATACAAATCAGTTCTTCCAGGCTGTTTCCATGCTGTGTGTTCATTAAACCACTCTCTGCATGCATTCCACCACATATTCTGTGGTTTTCATGGCCAAGGGTGAACAACCAGACAGAAAGGAGCTGGACTCTCTTTCCCTGCACAAGGTTTTGGCCAACACTCCCCACACTTGTCCCTAATCCTTGTCATAACCATGAAATCCGGAATGCAAATATTTTCCTTCTCTGACCACGGCCTTTTGTTCTCCAGGCTCACTCACCACCTGGCTCCCATCAGCCTGGGGGTGGCGGTGGTGGTGTGCTCTGGCTGGCCAGGTCATGGTTGGTTAATGAACCAAGGAATGCACAGGGAATAAAAGGTGAAACGTCGCTCTTATTGAGGTATACTTGTTCTTGCCTTGTGCTGTAGGTATGGGGTTTAGGGTGATAGGGTATGGGTTTAAGAAGCATAAGTGTTTAGGGAAAATTTCTGGTGTGTCATAAAAAAACAGAAATAAAAAAAATAAACAATAAAACAAAACCTCAAACAGCAGACAGGGCTACAAGAAGCATGGAACTTACAGACACACAGGCCAGTGCAGACACAACTCTCATTAGTATAAACCCCAAAGTAAACTGCCACCACCTTAGGTTTCCTTAAGATCTTCATTGGGAAATGGTTTGATATTTGATAGAAGGAGTGGTTGTATAACATGGTGAACGTATTAAATGCCACTGAACTTTCCTCTGGAACATTTAGTTCCTATGTTATGTCATCTCAATTTAAAATAAAAGGAGAGACGCTGAGGAGACAGCCCAGCTGGTAAAGGGTGTGTTGTGTAAGCATGGGATCCCTGCCCCCACATTAAAAGCCAGGCATGGTGGCACCCACCTGAACCCCATTCTCTTCTATTCCTCTCACAGTGTTGGGGTTGGGAGAGATGGATCCAGGAGGATCCCTGAGCCTCATTAGCCACACAGGCTAGCCAAGTTGGTGAGCTCTGGGTTCAGCAAAAATATCTCAGGTCTTAATGTGGAGAGTAATTGAAGAAGACACATTGACCTCTGTCCTCCACATGTGCACACATGCACACATACACAACAATAGCAGCAGCAACAACAACAACAACAAAAATAATGGAAAGGCTCATTTTGTACAGGATTATAGGTTTCAGGTACATTTGGGAGGAGCTTTTTTTTTTGTCCTGAGAGTTTTGGGTCAGAGGGTGAGGAGCAGACAGGAAGTTAACAGATGAGACTAAAGGTGAGTAGGGGCAGGGTGGGGGAGGGGTAACCATCAAGCATCCATTCTGTTTCACTCCTCTCATGTCTGAGACCTGGCTTGAGTGTGAAATAAGTCTACTAGAGTTCGTCTTTTCCCTTCTCCCTGGAGAACCCATTCTCCAAGAAGCATTTCCCACAGGGCTGTCCTGGGAACACCTTCCCAAGCCTCAGTCCTAAGTGGTCTGTTATTACAAGTAATAAGAAAGAATAATAGGAACATCTAAGACTGATTTCTTTGTGTTTGCTCTGCTTCAAGATCCCTGGCAGTGACTTGGACTGGTTTGTCAGGCTGTCCCAAGCTAAACCCATCATGCCCTGACTCCAACCTGACCTTTTTCTGTGCCTTCAAATCTAAATGACACACTCCCAGCTATCACCAACATAGGCAGGATGTAACGAAGTAATGGTGAATTGTCCCTCCTCAGCCTTTCTCTAGGCAGGTTCCATCCCCACACTCACATCAGGATGCCTGAAGCACACACTCCCTCACTTGACAGTCTCCACTATTATCCCATCCCAGTAAACTGAAGGATCTTCCTCAAACACAAATGTGACCATCTTTTTACTCTCATTAGACATCTCCTTGGCTCCCTGTTGCTTCAAGATTAATCCCAGGCTCCTCACTACATTACCTAAAGCACCATGTGATCTGGCTTTCACATGTGGCCCAGGCCTTGGTGTCAATACAACCTTGTATCTCTAATTTCACTCAGCCAAGCATGTAGGTCCCTCGTGAATGCTGTTGCTTCTGTCTGGAACACTATCTCCTAACTTTGTCTACTCTCCCATAAGACATCCCAACTTCTCCTTCTGGTGGCCTTCCGTAAACACACAAGGTTGGGTCAGTTGCCATTTCTGGCTTCCTACAGACAACTATTTCTTCCCTATTCAGCCTGATCCCCTGTGGCTTCCTTCCATGTCACCATCCATTCTAACCTGTCACTGGTGACCAATATGTCTTCTGAACACTTGGTCAAAAGCCTTCAGTGAGGCCGGGTCCAAGGCCTGTGAATACCCCTGTATCCCCCAGCACAGAACTGACACCGTTCAGTGAACACTAGTTCAATGACTACTGAAAATGTTGACTGGCTTAAAGATGTTGGAGGCAATATCTCAGGAAGGAATCTTTGAGAGAATTTCTGAATATTTTCAGTTGGAAGTAAAGAGTCTTCGGGATCTAGGACACACATGTCCCTTGGGAGCATTTCAACTCTTTGTCTTGGTCATGGTGTCTTATCACAGCAACAGAATAGTAACTAATACACACATGTTGCAACATGCATTCCCACAGAGACCCCAAACATGTACTCAAAATAATTCACACAGAAGAATGTGTAAACAAAGCTTGTCAGGGCAGAAGCACCTGTCATAACTTACTAGTCAAAATGATAATAACATGAAGACCTCCATAAACACAGAGGACTCTTGGGGATGAGGAGAGAAGACAGACATCAAGTCAAAATCCTGGGCAGGCTCCAGCTCCATCCAGAACAGTCTGAACATCTAATAATAATCTATACTTGCTCAAAAATTGCCCAATAGAGCACCAGCCCTCCAGGATAAACTTTCTGTTCAGAGGTTCAGGGTTGGAAGGACAGTAATGTTTGACTCCTGTATAGAAGTATTGTGGAGGGAGGTTTCTCAGACACCCTCTTCTGGTCCTGGAGGCACTTAGAACAAGACAGGCTATTGCTATAGTTCTGCCTTCCCCCCACAGCTAGATGTTAGGACCCTGTTGCTGAAGACACCACCAATTTTGGCTGCAGGACATAGAGAGGTCAATCTTGAACTGACCAGGAAATTGTCTCCTTGTTATGGTTTTTGACTCTTTAAGAGGCAAGCCACGCCCACTCCCAG
>LOJH01068628.1:0-10074 GCA_001685095.1 Ellobius talpinus
GTCACTGGGAGTGGGCGTGGCTTGCCTCGTAAAGAGTCAAAAACCATAACAGATGGAACTGAGATAATTTAATATAGGGTGAAGAATAAGATATGTGAGTTTGTTTCTATGCTGTACTTTGAGATTTAATGTATTGAGTCATATTAATTATTTCAAATGGTCTGAGGTGAAAACTAAAAAAGATCAGACACTTTCCTTTTTCTCTGAATTCTTTACTTTATTCACAAAATAGAAAATAGCTGAGGAAAACTGACTGGTAAATTAGGGAAGAGACTGCAAAGTAGCATGAATTATCCTAATGCCTCAGTACTTGTGATAGCAATTCTTGTAGGGACAGCAATGCAAATTCAGAAGGAGGCCATGCCTCTGAGCCTAAGCTGGACTCTGTTGTCATATGGAGAATAAGTGAAGACTCCATCAGTCCTTAACTTGGAAAACAATAGGAGTATTTCATCTCAAGTGGATTTTTGTAATATTTATCAAATCAGAATTTATTGCTCTCAATGCGATCATCACAAAGATCAGTATGATAGTGTTCTTTATAACCTTAGATTTCTACGGAAGACACAGACTGGTGTAAGTGAAAACAATCTTATCACAAGACCACACAATTCCCATAAAATCTAAATATCTTTTTTTTAAAAAGAACTTCTAAACCATGAAACTATAAGTAGAACCATTTCTACACTATCATTTTTAAGTCCAAGGAAAGGACAGACAACTGACTACTCTTTAATAAATGGTAAAGAAGCAACTCCTTTTATAGAAAACATTTTTCATTTACTAAGTGCCAAGAAGGAATGTTAATATTGATTCAGACTCAGCTATGAATGCTGACCTCAAAGGTACTAACTGTGATTAGCTGGATGTTCAGGGGCCCCACAGCTTATAAATTCTGACTTTTTCTTCAGGATGACATTTTAAATCAAACCAATTTGAGTTTCCTATACTATCAAGGAAGCACTGAATACTTTTAAACACTTTTGATACAGCCTGTAATGGACAGAAAACTGGTTTTTCTATACTGCAGTTCTGCACAGTACCATCCCATCTGCTGGGATATATTTTCCCAAAATAATTTTCTGGAGATTAGAGAGTTAGATAAAATGCAGTCGATACATGTTTTGTCTTAGCCAACCATTTAGGTGAAATGAGAACAGAGTGAGCCAATTTCTAGAGAATAAAATGCACTTTTATCTCCTAAAGCAAGATCTTCATAGCAGCATGTTGATTCCAGAATGTATAGAAACCAATTGCAATAAAACACAAAGGAAAAAAAAATACATGTATTGATTTAGGAGATTGAAAATGTAAGCTTGGATGGAGTGATTCTCTGTAATTTCCAAAAATACAAGTTCAGAGCTGGGGAGATTTCTCACTGGATAATGTACTTGCTGAACAAGCACGAGGCCCTGAGGATCACCAACACCTACATGAAATCTGGGTAGGCATGGTGCCTCAGAAGGACAAGGGAGGCTTGCTGGCTGAATTGACAAAATCTAGGACTAATAAAGATACTGCCTCCACGAATAAGCTGTCGAACAGAGGAAAGGAACCTGACATCAACACTTATGGTGTGTGTGTATATATATATATATGTATATATACATATACATACATATATATATATGTATATATATATATATATACCATCCCACATACATGTGTGTTCACAAATATGTAAATATACATAAATATACACATACATAGCACACAGAACAAAAAAATCCCAGCATTATAAATCACAAACTCAAATTATACTTTGCTCAAGTTGATCAAATTAGTCACCAGAAACCTTGTATATTAACATTTTGCATGCAGCATTTCCTAGAATTCTTTCTTGGTGACACATAATATGTATTTGTCATAGTGCTTTTTAATGACCAAGGTACTGAAAAGTAGACACATATACTTCATCCCTTTCAGCTCATTTATCATTGGCTTTTAGTGAGTTATATTCCTCAGTCTTTATCATTTCATTTCCTTCCATTCAGTTTCAATTTTCTGCAATTCTCTCTCTCATTTGTTCCACTCTTTGCCACATGTAGTTGTTGAGAACTGTAAATGAGCCACATTTTCTTGAAGGATATCACTGGCCTTTCATTGAATCTACTTCCTGTATGTGCATGCTTTCAACTTTGGCTAAATTGTAAAGAGAAAAGGTTTGCTTTGGCTCACAGATCTCTTCAGAATTAAGAATCAGGGAGAAACAACCACAAGAAGCAGCTGACAACAGAGTGCTAAACCGGTCAGAGGTACAGAGGAAAAAAATGCCACTATCTGACTGGGCTCTTCATGGGTGCAAGTTACTCTCTTGTTACCACACAATGCTCTCTTACTCTCTATCACTCCCTTTTCATCACTGAGTAACTTTTAAGACAGGTTGGTGCATGGCAGAAAAAGCCCATTAAGTTTGAAGATTCTGCAAACAGGCAAAAAAGGAAATGGTTAAGAGATCTGATGGTTTCTAAGAACATAAGTGGAGATGAGTGTTCTATAGTCACCGAATGAGGCATTTCAAACACAAGGCACTGCTGTGTACTTGGGGGTGTTCTCTACGCCAGAGTAACTGGATCAACACAGTGTACTGGGCAGAAAACCTGCAGATAAGATTTTTGTCCTGCTATTCTGATATATTAATTTTTCTCAAATGTTCACCTTAAGATATGATAGAAAATACAAATGTAGGTACTTAATGTCCAAAATTAAACATATAAGGAAGAGAATTTAGGTATATTAGAGCCTAATTAGGATTTATTAGGAAATACTTCATAAATCTAACATGGTAGAAACTTCCAAAGCTATCAAATTAGAACAAATGATAACAAAGTGGCATTTCCAAGTGGTTTAATAAATAAACATTGCTCTCTGGGCCACTCTGTGAAAAGATAATTACGTGAAAGGGATTTTAAAAACAGGATTTGTCTGACAGGTAAAGTAGGTATAGCTATAAAAATCAGAAAACTCATTAAGTAAAGAAAATCAAGAAATAAATATCCTAGTGTCCTTCCCCGAAGGCATATGGAGAAACCCTCATGGAAGGCTAAAATAAAGCACACAGGAAATTTAACCAGATTGACTTGAGAAATAATAATTAAAGCAAATTCGTCATCTTAATAAGTGTTTCACCTCAGACTCAACCTAGTGCACACAGATTTTCAATTTATTTTGTCCACTCCATTCTTCTCCTGCTTAGTGTTGTCACCCTGCCATGTTTATGTTCCTATTTTTCATCTGTGAGGTGGCTGTCCCATAAACTGATCCATTTTTTTTCAGTTATTGAGTCATAACAATCATTTCATTTTAGCAGGAAAGCTGTAAAAGGTAGTTATTACTTATAAAAATCGATGTCAACAAACAAGGACCTGAAATGAGTAGGTTTGCAATTTTAAAGTTGTTTTATAAATGATGAACTCAACACATCCAATTTATCACTCAGTTCTCCTGGCGTTAGCTTTTAAAGCATATCGATAGTCTGAAGGTGTGTCCCTGCTCCTGGCACTGCCACCTGGGGCTAACTGAATTCACACTTTAAATCACTGCAAAGCTCTCTGTTCCTGCAGGATTCTTCAAGGTGTTTTCTCCCTGAGTGAACATGTACACCTTATTAACTAATTCCAAGAATCATGTGGCATTCCATATTACTCATGGTAAGAACCAATGTCTTCAGATGGTTGTGAGGCTGTTTCTTTAATTCCCCAGGCTGGTTTTTGCCCCCTCCATTGCAATTCTTCTACTGCTGCAGCAGAAAGAACACTTTTCCAGCTCTTACACACATGCTCTGTTCATTGCTTGAGATGCTTTCCCTGCAGAGCCTGTCCCCGTGCTTCTTTGACCCCTTGGTACCTTCATGAAAACGGCGGATCCTGGTTGTGAGTACAGCTTACCACTTTTACGCAATATTTAATATTATTTTAACAGTTTTATTAAACTTAAGGGGCAGCTGATATTGGGAAATCCAACTTGAGCTTCTCACTAGAACCAATCAGTTATGTGTTTGTGTGATGTGGACTTTTTTGTTGATTTGCAAGAAAATGGTTCTTGTAGGGAGTGACACTATTAGAAGGTGTGGCGTTGTTGGCATAGGTATGGCCTCCTTGGAAGAAGTGTGTCACTGTGGGCGTGGGCTTTGAGGTCTTCTGTACTCAAGCTATACTCTGTGTGGCACACAATTGCTTCTGCTGCCTATGGATCAAGACGTAGAAGTCTCAGCTCCGCTTCCAGCACCATGTCTGCACACTACTATGTCCTACCACAATGATAATGGACTAAACTTCTGAAACTGGAAACTAGCTCCAATTAAATGTTTTCTTTTATAAAAGTTACTATGGTCTTGGTGTCTCTTCACAGAAATGGAAACCCTAACTAAGACAGACTTAAATGACTTAAAGAGCAAACAATATTAGTGACTTCAAATATGCATCCAATTTTCTACTTGTGAATGAATTTAGACGTAAATAATATAAAATGAAGAGAAATTTAATATTGGTCACACAAATGTTTATAATTTATAATCTTACATTATTAATTATGTCAACACAGTCATAATTACATATTTCTAAAAGAAATCAATATTTCTCTAAAATTATTTTCATGATTTGAAATAAGTAAAAATGTATATGCTAATACTTAATAAGTTACTTTTATACATTTATTTCTGAATATATTAAGCATATTAAGAAGAATCTTTATTATTCAATAAGACTAAAAAGGAAAACTTTAAATATGAAGTTCAATTCATAACACTTAGGTTTTGAAGGAATTTTTGTTTGTTTGTTTTCTTGACAGAGTTTCACTATGTAGCCATGACTATCCTGGAACTCACTCTATAGACCAGGCTGGCCTTAAAGTCACAGAGATCTGCCAGCCTCTGTTGCCTGAGAGCTGGGATTAAGGGTGTGCACAACCACCACCACCTGAATTGCTCTGAAGTTTTTAATTGTGTATTTCTAGATAACTTTTATGTAATTAACTCCCTTAAATTGAGGCAGGAGATCACCATGTTAATGTAAAGTGTCAGGGTTGGGATTATGTCCAAATGCTAATTTTTATGATATCTAATTCTTTACCTTCATAGTTCAGTTTTCTATTGCCCTAAAGATGAACTTTCTGGCCTCACCAGAATTTCACCACCACTGGAGAGATGCTGGCAAGGCCTCATGGGAATCTCCTAGAGAAACTTTAGGCAGTTAATGATGCTGTGAGAGAGGGAGTCATATATGTTAGTGCTTTAGCCATCAACAGGCTACATTTGCTCAAGTAAACCCCACCCACCCACACTTTGAGAGCATTAAGGTAGTGGACCACAGACAGAGAGCAGGAGGGTACTTCTTCTTCAGAAGAGGAAAGTTAGTATGGGTAGAAGCAGGCGGGAGATAATGCAAGGGAAGAAAATGATCAAAATACATTGTATACATATATGTAATTTTGAAAGAATTCCTAAAACAATGGTCATTTCTAGTTATTATAGGAACATTAAAACACATTTTAATAAATTTACTCAATGATTGTCCCTAAAAACTGGTTCAACAAATTAGCCTACAGATGTGTCCTATAATCAAGTGCTGCCAAAAATGTATTCTAACTTAATTTGGATGGCATATATTTTAAGTCTACAAACTATGTTTTGACATATAGAAATATGTATCTATATGCAAATGATGAAAATGATTATTGCAGGTTAAATATGCTCTGTTAGCTGTATATGTGTATGTATATCTGAGTAGTTTTGGCATCTCAGATCTTAACTCAGTAAAAAAATTAAAGACTCTCTATGCCAAACTGCAGAAACCTAAACATCTTTCTTTTCCCCCAGAAACAAATCCATTAGTAGTTTCTTTGAAGGCAGGTCTCACACTACATGTTATACAACCACAGTTACATTTCTAGCTATAGTTTTGACAAATTCAGTAGTTATCTCCTTTGCTTATTCACGAGACAACCATTCATATTCAACAAACATTTAAACATTTGAATTTTAACTTAAGACTTCTTGAACTTAATGTTTTATTTTTATAATGTGCAGTTGTTACAAATAGCATATTTTAACTGCATAGATCAAATTGGTCAAGCATGTTTCTGTTCTTTTTTCTTTATATTTCATTGTTTTTTTCTAAGCATGAATCCAAATAATATGCAAATTTGTTTTATTATAGATTTCAAATCAATTTACCATTTTCTTTTCAATGGTTAAGCCACTTAGTATGTGTTATCAACTGCCCAACAAGTTGTCTTAATTTTCAGACAGTTCTAGCTTTTCATTTATTTTTTTCTGAACAAATTGAACTTATGATAAAATAGGTGAGATTGACTTCTTATTCTTTGATTCACTATTTGTGAAAAATTAAAAATATTTCTTCTAAACAGTGGTCCATAACAGGGTAAATTATAAGTGGGATTTACTGTAAAATAAGATTAAAGGATCTGTGAACATATTTATATATATTGTTATGGTCAGTTTTTTTTTCTGTTTTATATTTTTTATGTTGTCTCCCAAAAAATAAATTTCCAAAAAATACATGTATTTGAAACATACTTTCATAGAACTTTTGAGAAATGTAAAAATTTGTGGACTAGGAATAAATGAGTTTCTTCCTTTAATGTGAATTATGTCAAAAATAAAATTCAGGAGATGTCTACAAATTGTTATGATTAGTTTTAATTGTCAACTTAATATAATTTAGAATGATCTGTAAAGATAATCTCAATAAAGGAAAATCTAGATCAAGTTCACCTGAGACCAACTCTGTAAGTAGAATCTGGATTATATTAAGTTGAAAAGACTTGTCCATTGTGGATGACACTATTCTGTAGACAGAGTATCCTGGATGCTGTAAGAGAATAAAAATAAATAAAATGAGTGCAAACATACATCCATTAACTTTATCATTCTAATTTTCATAATTAAATTAATAGAGGTCCAACGTCTTTTCCCATTGTTGCTGGCCCCATTCCCCAGGCAGAGGATCCTGATTTGTATGATCTGAGGGCAAACACACAAAAGTTTAATCTTTATGGGCTCCTGCACGGTGTATCTGGTTAACTGTTTGCTTTCTATTCCCACCATTTTAGCTTCTCTGCTGGATTGCAATCTAGAATTACGCATTAAAATAAGACTTCTCTACCCTTTATTACTTTTGTCCTGGTATTTTACCATAACAGCATAAACACAAATCATAAATCAAAGCCAAAGTAGTCTATGTTTTGAAGCAGATTGTTTACTGTGGTACTATTAAAGACATCACATAACTGGCAACAAAGGAATTTAAATTCTGGATCAATATTTCAGCATGTTATTTTATTTCTCTGGATATTAATATTCAATATTATAACTTCAGAATATTGAAATTAACAAGAGTAAAACTGAAGTAAATTGATCACAAACACACACACATATCTTTTAAAAGTTAGGTCTGAATGCAGAATTTATAACATAAATGATGATTCCAGAAATATTATTTTTCAATTTATTTCTTAGACAAAGGCTAAACATGTTAGACTTCATGGGCTAATGCCAGAACAAAACAAAACCTTAGAAGTTTAAATGTTTTAATGTGAAATTGAAGACTTTTATCAACATTCATTACTGCTTACATTGTGCAGAATTGATCGTGTGAGCACAAAGGATGGGGGCTGCCTGTACAAAATTAAGAGCTTTGGAAAACTTACAGGGAAATTCCATAGCACTGGATCATATATTCAGAATTAAGTGAGCATCTATCAATTAGTAAATGAATATAATCAAACTTGATTTGTATAAATATAAATGAATATTTATACTGGATGCAGTGACTTGCGGTGGTAATCCCTCCATCCTGGAGGCTGAGGCAGAATTGCCATGAGTTCATGGACTAACATGAGCCACGTAATGAGCTCTAAGCATGCCTGTTTTACAATGTAGGATCTTGCCAGAAAAAAAAGCAAAATAAATGAATAAGAAAAAAATAAAGGCTTTAAAGTCACTTCTTACATATGTTTATGTAGCCCAATTAATTTAATTTAGGTTGCTTATGTAGACGTTAGGGTCTAAAAGAGTATGGGCATCTAACCAGTGGCTACACTATTGGGTGAGGACCCTATATGTGCCAGAATGGCGGCAGGCTTAGTCTTTTGTAGGTCTTGAGTAGCTATTGAGAATTCAGTGCCATATTGTGTTTGGAAAACAAGCTTCTGCAACCCTCCAGCCCTTCCTCTGGTGTTTACATTCCTTCTATTCTTCTGTGGTATTCTCTAAATATTGATGGAATCTAGATGTCACATTTAAAGATGAGCACTCAACATTCACATATTCTCAGCACCTTGGCCAATAATCAATGAATCTGTTTTAGTTAGAGTTCTCTAGAGGAACAGAATACACAAACACATATGATATGTATATATACAAATATATAAATACATTTGTGTGTGTATATATATATATATATAGTCAACTTAAAATGGTAGTATAAAAAACACACCTGATATCTGAGAATTCTGTAGTTACTTGATCCTTGAGGCATAGTGCCTTGACACTTAGTTCACTGAGATGGGATAGCCAGTAGTTACTCAGCACTCAAGTCAGGTTTCTCAGCACTCTCAATCTGACCCAAGAAACATGGCAGTTTCCCAGAGACCTGCTAGTCCCTATGACATGATGAGAGCTCATTTAAGGGTATCAGAGGAGAAATCAAAAGCAGTAGCTGTGCCCCAAATCACCTTGGTGGATAGAGAGTAGAACAAGCAAATAAATAGATAATCTTTCTTCTGACAAGTCATTTTGATCTGGGGTGCTAGCTTGCTAACACGTTTCTGTTCATAACTGGTTAAGCCTTCCCACACCCAGCAAGACGATCATGACAATCCCTCATGCAAGGCTCTCCACTCAGTGGTTTTAATTTTGGTAAGTCAATATTAAAAGTATCTTTGGTAGGGACTATGCAGTAACTGTAGCCTACTGCAGAAAGGTGCCTCTCTTACCAAAGCAGAGAGTATCACTAATCTATGGACATGAACATAAATAGTTTGATAGGCACAGAGTGTTCATTTCATGCGGCAACAGTGATAGCTTTCTCACTAAGGGCTACCAGTTACTTCGCCATGGACTTCTTACAACGCTTATAGTATTAAACATGAATTCTGTCTTGTGGAGGGGTCATGAAATTCAATCAATAAAGGGTTAGTTGCCCCTTATCAGTCATATAAATATTATATCCGTGGACACATACTGTCAGACAGGTCAATAGCATAGCATGCAGGGTTCACAGCTGAGCAAGGCTGCCATTAATTTTTCTTTCCCAGCAGTCTGCATGGCACCTTCCAGAGCTATGAAAACTGGCCAACAGGAAGGAAGCTTCCAGCTTGTTTCCAGTTGATTTCTCTATGTCCTGTGATTGAAGTATGCAATGTCATCAGCAATAAAGTTTTATACCCTCTATTCCTGGTGTACAAACAAGACTAGTAGCAATAACTTATATTGTTTTGGAGGCTACAGGGACCTCCATGAACAACAATAAAAGGATCAAGTGTGTGGTTTCCTGCCAATGTCACCTCCTATCAGCACACACAAGTTGGGTATTTTGAAATATTTTGATTTTAGGATTTTTACAATAGGGTTTGTGATTTTCTTTTTATTTCTTCAATTTTCAGATGAAATAAAACCAAGGCATAGACATATTCAGCATATTCTCTGAGATTCTCCATCTAGTAAGTAAAAAGATTATTGGAAACCAGCTAATGTCCAGTGCCACATCCAGACCTTGAATATAGATTCTAGTTGAATGGGTCTGAGCACCAGGAGGAACCTATAAATATCAAAAGAACTTCTAGTTGTTTGGGCTACTGATCTGAAAATCAGATGTTGAGTGACAATGCAATGTATTGTGCTCCCTCTTACATAATCAGCAGGTATTGATAAAAACAAAACAAAACAGAAAGTAAGCTAAGAAAGATTTCTGTCATTCCTGTTTTCCATGCCACCAATACTTTCCTTCTGAGTAAGAAAGTTCAAGCGTCCACCCACTTGAAACGGTGGGGCTGATCTACTGGGAGCTCACCAAGGCCAACTGGACTGGGACTGATGGAGCATGTGATCAAACC
>LOJH01068629.1:0-10074 GCA_001685095.1 Ellobius talpinus
GCGGGAGCCGGGCGGGACAAAAAGCAGGCCTGCGCCCCCCATATCACTACACACCACTGCCCAGCCTCATCTTTGGTTCTTAACAGGGAAATATGTCCTTTTGTAGCTCTTTGGTACTTCCTTGTATTCATGGATGCTTTCATATTTTGTGAATTAAGTATCAAATTGAAAACTAACAATTTTTTTCCTGCCAGCCAGCTCCCAAATAATGACACTGAGACTCTTAATTATGAAACTTGGCCTTAGCTTAGGCTTGTTTTTAACTAGCTCGTACAACTTAAATTAACCCATTTCTATTCATCTGTGTTTTGTCACATACTGCCCATCCTGCTTCTTCTGTGTCCCCTGGCATCTCTTATGCATCTAGATTCATCTCCTGCTTCCTCTCTCTCTGCCCAGAGGTCCCACCTATACCTCCTGCCTAGCTTTTTATTACACCAATCACAGCAAATATATCTTCATACACTGCACAAATACCCCTTTTTGTCTAAATAAAAAGGGAAGGTTTTAACTCTAACATAGTAAAACTATGTACAATAAGAACAGTTATCAGGTAAGAATTACATTCACAGTGTTCAGTCTTTCTGTATTTGGCAAATTCAGAGAAACTGCTCTATTATCTAATCTGTCTTAGTGAGTCCAAAGTTTTATACCCAAACCACTTTTTATCATAACTTGTATTACCATACTAAAGGTGTCTTTTTGTTCTAAAAACATCTTTTTAGATAAACAACTTAAGCTTTTATGTTTCTCAGCCTTATAAACTTTACATCTCTTATGTGAAGATGTATTGCTGTGATTGATGTAATAAAAAGCTAATGGCCAGTAACTAGGCAGGAGGGATAGGCAGGATTTCTGGGGAGAAAGAGAAAGAGGAGGAGGAATCTAAGCATGCAGGAGAAGCTAGGAGACAGGGAGAGGAAACAGGAGGTAGGTATAAGGAGGAAGAGAGGTAGTACCACATGATAGAATGTAGATTAATATAAATGGGTTAATTTAAGTTATAAGAGCTATTTGAGATAAGCCTAAGCTATAGGCAAAGCTTTCATAATTAATAAGTCTCTGTGTCATTATTTGGAAACTGGCTGGTGGGACAGAAAAAGACTTGGTTACAGTTGATGCCACCTCTTTCTTCTAGGTTGCCCGCATACTTTGTTGTCCCTAGTCCCCTTCTCGAAGAGGATGTGCGGCGTTTTCAGGGCCATGGCATACCAGTAAGTGCATCTGGGATCCAGGGAAAGGGGATGTCAGCAGCTCTCGGCCATCCTAGCAGTGGTGTTCCAGAGGCTGTCCATGGTCTATGAGCAATCCAGAAACACCTCCTGAACATGAGGCTCCCTAGGACAAGTCTTAGTCATCACAAATGCTCTTGCAATATTAGAAGACATTGAAAAGCTTCATGAGGATAATAGACCCACCTGCTTTGACACCTAACTTGTTTGAACCAAACTGACATTACATATAGTGGAATTTCATTTATTTTGGCTAGCTAGCTCTGTTATCTTGATATGGGCATGTTGAATTTTCTGCTAGAGACAACATGAAACACACCTTAATTTTCACAGAACAGGCTATTTAGTATGTCACTGATCAAATAAAATAAAACTAGATGACACCCCTGTTTCTTGCTGTTGACTGGGAGTTACCTAACCTATGGGACTTTAGAAAGAAATGAAAATTACAAGGATGTGCTGTGTAGTACACAGGCTGGCTTGCCAGAAGAATCTTGAATGTGAGCCAACGTGATGAAGCTCCATCACATACCCAGAGCCCATGGAGCTGGGTAGGTAAAGAGTGTGGCCCTTGAGGTGGGATAGAGTCTGTCTGCCTGGCCTAGGAGGGCAGCTCTGCAGCACCAACCTCTAACACTGTTGGCTAAATAGTGCCAGGTGACTGAACGTTTTCAGAGGAAGCCAGAAGTACAGATTTCTATGTGACTTTCCTGATCTCCAGCTAGACATAGCTAAGTCGAGAGTTTCAAAAAATGTGTCTTTGAGGGATAGCTGGATCAGATCCCACCACTTTTCAGCCTTCAGTTGACAGCTGTAGTTCATATACTTACCTTTACACTCCTAAAATGAGTGAGCCTGCGAAAGAGTTTTTGTTTACGTAGTTGTGTAGTATTAGAAATTTCAGTTGATGCTGGGTGGTGGTGATGAATACCTTTAAAATCCTAGCACTCAGGAGGCAGAGGCAGGTGGATCTCTGTGAGTTCAAGGACAGCCTGGTCTACAGAATGAGTTCCTGGACAGCCAGGACTACACAGAGAAACCCTGTCTCGAAACCAGCCCCCTCTCCCGGCCCCCAAAAGAAAGAAACTCTAGTTGAAACTAACTGTAATATCTCATGCCTATAATCCCCACATTCAGGAGGCTGAGGCAGGAGACTTGCTGTGAGTTTGAGGACAATATAGGCTATAGAGTGAGACCCTGTTAATTTTTTTTTCAAACTGAATCTTAATGAAAAATTTAAGTAACATGTGTTAGCATAAGTAACATCCTTTTATGGAAAATAGCCATCCAAAACAGTAAAATGGAACAGCACTATTTAGCATTTTGAAAATAGATGCCAGCTGGATTCTTTTATTCAGTCTTTTGTGGTATGCTGAGGATCGGTTAAAGAACACAGTGAAGCTCCAGCTTCAGGCTGTGTATTTGGAACGGAAGGCATAGTTAGTAGCTGGACTGAGAATATTATTTGACAGTGCAAATGACAGTTTCACAAAGGTCCCAAGAACCTGTTATTAAAGTCCCCCAGTCTCTCATACTTTGAAAAAAATTAGAGAATGCATTTTGTTCTATTAAACATTTGGAAAATGCTGGTCCGTGGTTACACATCTAAATTGACACATTAATACCGTTCTCTTACAAGAAGAGTGATGATGAGAAGCTGTTCAAGTAATCTCAGGTACTAGTTTTCCACATTTCTCATTTTTTGTTTTAAAGCTTTTTTTGTCATTGGCAACATTTTGTAAATTGCTTTCTGTGAATTAATTGATAAAGTCACTTTATTCAATTTTTAAGTTTTGTTAGAAATCTAATTTTTTGAGGTTTCCCAGCAGGTGTCCTGATTCTCTAGTTCTTAAAACCTTTCCACCTTTGTGCCTGTGTCAGTTAGAGTTGGACACCCCAGTTTTCTTTCACTTGTTTTCTGCATTTGACCAGCTGTGATCTCTGTTATGGTCAACATCTGTTGTAAAAAGAGGCTTCTTTGATGAGGAGTGAAAGTTACACTTCCCTTTGGACATACGGATACAAGTCCAATGAGGTAGCTGTTGGTTACCCCCAAGATAAAAGTGCCATAGTTGCGTCGTTGACACTACCTTCTGGCTGGTCCTTTTCTGGTCTGTAGGCATCACAGTTAGGTTGCTTTTCTCCGTGGCAGCTTGCCTAGCTCCCTCCAATACCATAAGAGCTAGTCCTCTAAAGTCTAATATGCACAGTTTTTGTAAAGGCACTCTTATCTCATAGGACAGACCCTTTGTGATATATCATAGTCAAGATTATAAAATTGATCATTTAAAAATTTATTATTAGTGGGAATCAAGGAAATGGATGCTGCAGTACATGTGTGGAGGCAGGGAACAGCTTGTGGAGTTGATTTTCTCCTTCCACCTTTGCTCATCATCTGGGGATTGAACTCTGGTCATCAGGCTTGCGCAACAAGTATTTTACCTACCAAGCTATCACTTGGGCCCTAAAATCTGTCATTTTCAACCTTCTGTTCAAGGACATTCTTGACTGAATTGGACTGTTCTTACTAATGGAAACTAATTAGCAAACTGTGTAGTTGGGTAGCGTGCCTGGACTGGTGCTAAACCACTGGCAGGTTCACCAGCCACGGCTACTGTGCTGCCAGTGCATGTCCCACAGTGGAAAATGGTTGTGGTATTGCAGGCCACCCATAAGGGTCTTGGGTCTCAGGACAGTGCATAGTATACTTGGAAAAGCACACTTACTTCAGATGAATGAAAATGAGGGTTTCTACCTTCAGCTTTAAGAGGTTGTGGTGTGGTCTGTGGGAAGAAAAAAAAGGAGGATTATCTACACATATAGGGATAGGCTCTTCCTCCATCCCTACCACATGGGAAATTAAGATATAGCATGTTCTCGCCAGGCTTTGGAGCTAAGACATAAAAAAACAGTCTCCTGAGAAGTAAAGAGCCTCCGGGCGGTAGTGGTGCATGGCTTTAATCCTAGCACTCAAGAGGCAGAGGCAGGCAGATCTATGTGAGTTTGAGGCCAGCCTGGTTTACAGAGCAAGTTCCAAGGACAGGCTCCAAAAGCTACTCAGAGAAACTCTGTCTTGAAGGGGAAAAAAGTGAAGTGAAGAAGAGCTAGCGACACTTGTTAGGAGTTTTAGGAAGCCATGTTCCCTAACCTGCTGCAGTTATATGTTCCAGCATCTTCCGTGGTGTATGCACATTCAGCAGTAAGATATCATACAGGATAGAGCTGACATATCTACCACAGGTCAGTCAGTCGTTCCTCTCCCCCATCACCCCCTTTGCTTGGAGTGACCATGAGAATTTAGTGAGTTTAATTCCTGCAAAATGGCTGGCATATAAAGCTGCACTGCCGTGGTAGTTGATGCCGCAGTGGTAGTAACAGTAACAGGGCTGCTGTCACCAGCTAAGTGACCAGCTCTAAGCCAAGTGAAGGTACATGTGAGACTGTGAGCAACCCCGAATCTGACCGCCTAGTCCTCTTTTCGTTTTTGTTTTGTTTTTCTTTTTAAAGACTAAATCTTTGTCGTTGACTGTGTCCAGCCACTTTGTTTTAAAGCTATAAACATTTCTGTCTGAATGTAAATGCTAAGCTCATCTGCTCCCTGTTGGATTTTGAACAGTCTATCTGACATTTTCCCTTTCCTCTCTGTAGATCTGGTGTTGGTCCTGCCACAATGGAAGCGCCCTTTTGAAAATGTCAGCACTGCCCAAAGAGCAGGACGATGGTGCTCTGCAGATCCAGAAGAACTTCTTGGATGGGTCAGTACTCATTCTACGCTTTGTTCTGGGTCCTTAGCTCCTGTTCTATGAGAAGCAGGGAATAAGTATAGTTCTTACTACGTGTCCATTCTGCTTCCCTGATGGTAGCTTTCTGTTGGAGTAATCTGAGGAACAGCACTCACTGTAGTCACCTTACAGGAAACCAGTATAATCATTAGGAAGGCCAGCTGCTCTGCAGAGATTCACAGAAGTATTGGGCAGAGGGTGGGGGAGGGCATGATGGCTGTAACATTAGCAGCTGTCAAACAGAGGTCATGGGGTGCGTTACTATACTGTTCTGCTATTATATGGAGTAGAAGTTTCTCAAAATAGTTTATCTATCTATCATCTATCTATCTATCTATCTTTCTACTTTTATGTGTATGGGTTTTTTTTGCCTGTATGTATATCTGTGCCCATTCCCTGGGACTGGAATTATAGATAACGGTGAGCCTCTGTGAGCTGAACCCAGCTGTTCCAGAGGAGCAGCCAGTTCTCTTAATTACTAAGCCTTTTCTCCAGCTCCTCAAAAATAAATTTGATAAATTCAAAGTAGATAGCTTAAAACAACAAAAGGAGTAGGTTATGTGATTAAATTGCTTTGACCTAGACATGACCTCCATTTCTGCATCTGCTGGCTCTCTAAGCGAGGATTAAATGAGGTGGTAGCTGCAGGGCCCTTAATGCTGCAGCTTGTGGCTTGTGGCACATGCTTAGGACTAACATGCTATTCGAATTGATGTTTACTCTTCTAACCTCATGTTACTTTTTGACACCTAGAATTTACAAGACCATTCACAGGCCACCCTATGAAATTGTCAAAACCGAAGATTTATCAAGCAACTTCCTGTCCCTGCAGGAAATCCAGAATGCATACTGTAAATTTAAGCAGCTGTTTTTGATAGGTGAGAATCGCGAAATCTTTCTGTCCAATGGGAAGGCTAATGCCGGTCAGGGACCCTCAGCCCAGGGTTATTGACAAGCAGTGTCAGGCTATAGGGAGAAGCCCAGGGCACCAACTGTCTCTGTGATACTGATCCTGCCCAGGTCTCCAGGCTTTCACCGGGGCCTCTGTGCCAATGGTCACATAACCATGTCCCTCCTCTCTCCTTCCCCTGCATGCCAGGTTTCATGGTGAACATCTTAGCTCCTCTCTAAGGTTTTGAACTGTGGAGTACCTGGAGCCAGTGACCTTCATTTATAATGTAGAATATTTGTTGGTTTTCTCTGGTTGACTTTTCTCCCAAACTGGGAATACTTTGATTTAGCCCTCATTGGTCATGTACAGTTTCTTATAGTGCAAAACAATTTTGTTAATAGATGTAAAAACATTCCAGCCACTCCAGACCCCACCCCACCCCACCTCACCCCTGCCACATTTGTCTTCTCTCCCAGCCTATTAGTAACAACTGAAATCTTGACTGACTTAGTCATTCTTGGTAGCCTGTTGATTTTCTTTTTCCAGTTTTGGTTTTTCAAGACACAGCGTTTCTATATGTATAGCCCCCTTGCTGCCCTGGAACTCACTCTGTAGACCAGACTGGCCTCAAACTCAGAGATCTGTCTGCCTCTGCCTCCTGAGTGCTGAGATTAAAGGACCACCATGCCCAGTTGAATTCTTCCCATTCTTAAACCAACCTGTCCTCTGGGTTTGTCATGTTAGAGATAGCTTTTCCTAACTTTGACTCCTTAGCCTAGCCCATTCTTTACTATTTTAGGGTTTGTTCAGCTGACATTGACTTTTCATTGCATATGCTGACTGCTGGTACTGTGATAAAGATAGCTGATAGAGAAAGCTGTTTTCCCTTGGGAAACAGAAACACCATTGTACACCTCTAACCACAATGTGATAGACATTGTAAGGTAGATTTGAAGTAGATGATTTACTGTTTGACCCAGGACTGTGATTCTACAGTTGTGTTTTATTTCATGCAGTTGGAACCCCTGAGCTGTACAGCCTGGGGTATCATGGCTGTGCTATGGCTGTGCTCTGGCAGGTGTGGCTGTGGACAATAACCTGAAGTCCCCCCCCTTTTTTTTCTGTTTACAGATAACAGTACAGAATTCTGGGACACAGATATAAAGTGGTTTTCTCTCTTAGAAAGCAGCAGCTGGCTTGATATAATCAGGTATTTTAACCCGTTGTTTTGTACATGAATTGTACAGTTTTCTAATTCTGAATTATGGAGGAATTGAAAGATCCCTAGTCTGTCACGGTTAATTATTCTGAGATCATATGTTTGGTTCAGGGTTGGGCTGCACCTTTGTCCCCACCCCCAGGGTTTCTCTGTGTTGCCCTGGCTATCCTGGAACTCAAGATCTGCCTGTCCCTTCCTCCCACTGGGTTGGACTGCATTTTATGATTTCTGTTTATCATTTCTTTGTACATTTGATAAGAATTGTCCAGCACTCTCCCTGCTTACAAAGAAGTGCAGTCTATAAGCAAGACAGTCTGAGACTACACGAAAAACTGTGACCGTTGAAAACTAATGGAGATGGCAGTGCTGGCCTCCCAGTGGGAAGGACACAGACTTCTTATTGGATGTTATCCTGAACTTTATGTTTCTTATTTCTTATTCTTAATGTCAATGCATCATTTTGGTTTAGAATTGAGTCTCAGAAGAGTTATATTGCATTTTCTAACTCACAGCTCCTCTCAGCTGCCATTAACTAAAGGACACAGCCAAGGCAGCTACAGAACAGATGTGGGCCAGGAACTACTCACCCTGTGCCGCACCTGAGGAGAGAGAACTGTTCCCATCCAACCTTGCGTGTTCTCTCTTATATTCATCAACTTTTTTTTTTTTTTAAAGATAGGGTCTCTTCATAGCCAGGCTAGTCTCAGCTCCCAGCTGCTGGGATTTTTCATATTGCTGCAATCACAATGGCCATCATTTGTACTACTGAATAATATTCCAACATGCACACGCATGCACACATAAATTTGTGCTCAGTTTGTCAATGAGCTCTCATGCACACATAAATTTATACTCTTAGGGTGCTTCTGTGTTTTGACTGGTGTGTTGGTGTAGTGTGTGTGGAGGTGTGGGTATCTAGGATCCATCTGTTCCTTTAGTGTGTATGTGTGTGTACTCTTATATATCCTTAATTTTTCATAGATAGGTGAGTATCAGTAAGTAGTTATTCCCTTTTCTAGCCTTTTAGCATGAAGAATACAAGAAAACTGAAAACAATTCACACTGCCTCTAAACTTGTCTGTAGGACAAGCTCCAGAACTAAGGCTCCTGTTCTCATCTCTCTCCCATGTTTAGACGCTGCCTGAAGAAAGCAATAGAGATTACAGAATGCCTAGAAGCGCAGAACATGAATGTTCTGCTCTTGGGTAAGAAAGCACATGGGTGACTTCGTTCACTGAGAGTCTACTATTTTTTTCCCCTTGGTTTTTTGAGATAAGATTCTCGGAGTAACAACTGTGGCTGTCCTGGAATGAGCTTTGTAGACCAAGCTGGCCTCAAACTCACAGAGATCCACCTGCATCTGCCTCCTGAGTGCTGGGCTGAGAGTCAGCTTTTGTTTTGTAGCTATAACTTATGGAGTTGATTTGTTTCTTCTCTCTTCCTTTTTTTTAGCTCCTAATTCTTTGCCTCAGATTTCACTGTTACAGTTTCAAACAAAATCCTTTCACTTAGACCTTGGCAGACCCACTCACAGCCCAAGAAGGAATTGTTTGGTGTCTTTACCCAGCAGTCTCTGGGATGCCCTTTACACAGGAGACCTGCAGATGCATAGAGTACCGTTCTTGTCTGTGTGGACAGCTTTGTGCACTTGCCATGGGAAGTGAAGTGCTGGACTGTGGCTTTCCTCTCCTCAGTGGGGTATTTGCTGTGCTCTGGTGTCACACAGTCTGTAAAAGGCCTGTCAGCCACCTGCAGCAGAGCTGTCATGAGTGCTTAGATTGGAGCTGAAGCATTACCTGTTCTTTAGATCTTAGTTCAGTTTGTTTTCGGGGTGGGGAGGGGCCGTCCTCACTGTGTTGCCCAGGCTGGCTTCAAATTCCTGGGCTTAAGTGAGCCTCACAAGAATCTGGAACTGCAGACGTGTCCCCATCCTGGCCTGCTTTGTAGAGGACCTGAGGTTTCTAGCCTGATGCTCCACATTGAGTGGAAAGTCTCATGGATTCTGCCCCTGGTGTTCATCACTTCCGTGATGCTTCTCTTATTGTAGCTCCTAAGAGCGAATTGGAAAAATGTTCCTTCTCGTGACTTCTGGACCACCTAGTGCTAGCTCACCAGCTTAACACTGAGTGCTTTTACTGAGCACCTTCTGTGAACAGAGCTCTATGCTTTTCCTTCTAGACGCTTACAAACTAATGGGAAAATTACCTTAAAACTATTTATAAAGATACAAGAAGAATATTATTGGAATTTTGGATAGCTGGTAAAGAGGGATGAGATCTGAGAGGTGAGAGAGCCCAGAACTAGATCCACCAATTATGGAGCTGTGCACTGTGAAATCTGGTTCCGATGGAAGGGAGATGTCCTTCCCCTCTGGCGTTTTGAGCTGTCTTCTGCAGTCTCATGTTCCAGCCCTCGCTGCTGTCCCCTGGGATGTAGCACCAGCACCTTCAGATGAAGATGAGAATTGCCTTCCAGATGGGCTGTCAGAGACTGACAGCACTAGAGGGCAGGTGCAGAGATGAGTTAGGTCTCCAGAAACTTCATTAAAGAAAGAAGGGGCATGTAGCATGGACTTGTAAGCCCAGCCCCATGGAAGGTGAGACAGGACCACTGGCACTCACTGGACAGGAAGGTGAGCCCACTCCTGAGCTGCAGGCCAGTGTGAGACCTTGTCTTCCAGGCAGGGAAAAGTAGATGGCACCCAAAGAACAACGCACAAGATGTCCTCCAGGCTGGCCTCCGCATGCATACGCACACTCACACACATCCATCCATCCACAAATCCTTGTATAGGTCCTTCTGTTTGTTGTGGAGTGTAAGCCTGAGTTGTGATTCTAGGGCACAGGAAGAGAGAGTGCTTGTAGCATGAGTATAGCTCTAGTTCTTTAACCCTCAGGGTACGGCCACCGTAGCTGGAGAACATTTTTTAAAAAGCATTTTGAGCCGGGC
>LOJH01068630.1:0-10074 GCA_001685095.1 Ellobius talpinus
GTGGTGCAGGAGAATTGTCTGTATTCTGTCAATCATGTTTTAAATAAATGCTGATTGACCAGGCAGGAAGTATAGGTGGGAAAACCAGACAGGAAGTAGAAGTGATGCAATGAGAGCAGAATTCTGGGAAGGAGGAAGTTGATTCCTCCCACTCCTGCCCAGAGCACCGAAGCAGCAGGATGTGATCTGCAAGCAGGCCCCCGTTCATGTTACAAGTTTTCACATACTCATCTGTTGCTAGACACCATGGTTGATCCTGGGGCATGGTTATTTCTAGTGCTTCTAAATGCAGTTGTGTTGGTGTCTCTGTGATGTGACTTCAGGTCCCTTGGGTGCCCATGCAGGGGTAGTACAGCTAGGCCATAAGCTGCTTCTGATTTTAGTGTTTTGAAGAAACTCCATACTGATTTTTGAAAAATTTTTAAATATTTTTTATGTGTGTGAGTGCTTTGTTTACATGTATGTCTGTGCACCATGTGTGTGCATGGTGCCTTCAGAGACTATAAGAGGGCACTGGATCCCTTGGAGCCTGAGTTACAGGTGGTTGCGACCTTCTATGTGGGTGCTGGGAACCGAACTTAGGTCCTCTGGAAAAGCAGCAAGTGATCTTAACCACTAAGCCATCTCTCCGGTCCCTGTACTGACTGATGTCTTTAGTGGCTGGACCAGAGTGAATAAGGGATGTCACAGGCTCTTCTTTATGGTAGAGTGATAGCCCATTGTACCTGTGTGCTGTCCATCCCTTACCCACTCATCAGCTGAGAGCTGCTTGACTGCACCCATGTGCACCCAGAGCTGTGATGGACACAGCGTGCGGTGTCTCTTCACATATGTTCCTTTGGACACACCCCCCAAAGTGAGTGGTTGATTGTATTTCCAGGGTCTTGAGCATCCCTTCATGGTATTTTTGTACTGGCAATGGTGGTCTACAACTCTACCGAGAGTCTTGGGGGAGTCATGGGGGCCTGACCACTCTATTTTACAGGTAGGAAAACTCAACCCCAGAGCTGGTGAGATATTGGCGCAGATTCCCTGACCATGGGTGATCAGTCCTGCACTCTCCTCCATATCCCACTGCTGTGTTAAAAGCAGGGTTTTTACTTAGTAAGTCTGCTATCGTCTTCCATTGGAAGGGACATGGAGGTGACACTACCATGGAGGAATGGAGCCCATGCCTGCTGTCCCTGCAAGATCAGCGTCAGTCACTCAAGGGCAAATACAGAAGCTCAGGGACCCCTCTCCAGCTTCTTCTCAAAAGAAGGTAGACTTGTAAAGAAGGAGCCAGTTACCTATGCAGAGGATGACTCACTGGGCATCCCCACATCCACTCCAGGGACTGGCGTGCTCTGGTCTCTGAAGAATTTCCTTGTAGCATGAATAATAAAAACCCAGAGACAGATATTGAGGTTCAACTTGAATATTTTCTTCAGCAAAACACAGCCTGGCAGAAGCATGGAAGGCTTCCCGCTCATGTCTCCATCTCCTTCTCCTTCTGTGCGCCATGATGCCATGGCTGAGTCTCATCTGTGTTTGCACACGTTTGGTTTGGGTGCGGATCTAGTGTGGCCAGCGTTTGACGTGTATGAACACCCACAATCTTAGTGGACTCTTTTCATTAAACTGTGTTCCCAGCGTCTCCTGGTTGTCTATTCATTTCCCTCTTATGTAAGGTCCCCAACACATAGCACATGTAGAGTAGGTCATACTATACACAGAAGTGATACCCCTTTCCCTTTCTTTTGTTAATGAGCATCTATGAGCCCCCCCTCCTCCTCCCATCTCCCACTCCCATGATCACAAGCAGCTGGGCAGAGCTCATCTTGCTTCTCCACGTGTGTGAATGCTTATCAGGGATCGACAGGAATCTGGAGCCACCAAAGCTGGTGGGCTGTGCCCTGTGTGGCTCAGCCTCCGCAAGCCTTGTCCCCTCTTTCTCCCAGATGCTTTCTGAGCCCTCTCATTTGAACCAAGGGAACCTGGCATCCCTCGTGTGTAAGGAACTCAGTTCTCTCACGCAAGGCCCAGTCCTGTCTGTCAGGCCCCTCTCCCGTGGCCCTGCTTAAGCATCCCGAGGATCTCTGGGTGCTTACTTAGTAAGATCCTCTTCCAGGATAGCATGCAGGTCCCTTAATCTATCACCAAAGGAAAAGCACTTCTGCTGTGGCTCATTCATTCGTTCGTTCATTCATTCATTCATTCATTCATTCATTCATTCACACGTTCCAGCCTTCACAGCTACTGTTGATGCCGACTGTGAAGCTGTGGTCTTGGAGTTGCATCACTCCGAGAACAAAACAAAGTCTCTGCTCTCATGAACTTTCCAGTCTAGGGGAGGGGTATAAACAATGAGCAGTTAGACGGCGCAGCTGCATGCACTAGATCATGAGATCAATAATGACGGCAGAGGTGGAGGGTGAGTCAGAGTACTGGGCATCCTCTTAGAGACTATGACCCAGGAGGTAGAAGGCCTTTTGGGGACATTGAGGCAGAGGCTGGAGGACAGGAAGCAGCAGGTGCTAGGCAGGGTGAGTACACTGTGTCTGTTTTTCCTTCTTCCCCTCCCCACCTATGCAGTCTATGGCCACAACATCTGCAGTAAGCCTGTTACAGTCTTAAATTTAAAAATAAAAAATAAGCCAGGTGGTGGTGGTGCACGCCTTTAATCCCAGTACTTGGGGGGCAGAGACCAGTGGATCTCTGTGAGTTTGAGGCCAGTCTGGTCTACTGGAGCTAGTTCCAGTAAATAAATAAATAAATAGATAGATAGATAGATAAATAAAAAAATTAAAAAACCCCTAAAATGAAAATAAAAAGAATCACTGAGGTGAGTTCAGGATGCATGTGCAGTACCTTGATGAGGATTCTGTGTTTTTTGCCACGTTTTCAGAGCCCAAAGTTGTCATTGAGACAGGACCCCGCTGAGCAGGATTCCTCAGCAAGGGACCTAAGAACACCTTGCTCACATATGCATGTGTAAGAATGAAACAAATAAACGAAAGATGCAGTCTAGAGGGTCATCCCTGTGGCAGAGAGAACCATGCCTGCAGGGAGCTAGCCCCTTATTTCCCCGTCTCATCTTGTCCAGCCACATGCTTCCTGCCCCCAGGTGACCTGGAACCTCCAAGTAGCTGACGCTATACACATGCCCACTTTGGAAGGACAGGGCCAGGGGATGGGGACTCATTGGCTCTTCCTGGATCACTTGGAAGGGATATTGCGGCAACAGGCCCTTCCTGTGCTCTCTTGCTGTGAGTCAGCTCTGGCTGAGGAAGCAATGTCAGTCCAGAAGGAGGGCTTTACTAATACCACCTGGATCTAGATCAAGGCCATGTTGGGGGAGATACACTGGCTACTACCCAGTGTATCTCATGAGAGGGACTTGCCTTCCCCTATCAGCACTCTCAGCCCGTGACTGCATCTCAGAAACACCTTGTAATCTTACTCAGCATGGAGCCTCCTTTGGCAAATGCTTTCTCACTCTCAGCAAATAGGCCGGTGGTATAAAGCCAAGAACTCGGGCAGAGGCTCATTGGTCACTCGTGGTCTTCCTGTGAAGCTGCCATGGAGCACAAGGTGACCTGTGTTCTTGCTGTGGTCCTCATGCTGGCCCTCAGCAGCCTCGCCCAGGACCAGGAAGGTAAGTCGAGTCCTCTTGCTTTCTGTTGGCCACAGCCATAGACACTGGGCCCAGAGGCTGTTGGGTCCTGTAATTCCCAGCCTTCCCTTATGCAGTCGCTGGTCCAGGCCCTTGGAGGTCATTACTCTGTTTATAAGATTCCCCAAAGCAGGGAAGTAGGGAGCAGTGGAGTGGGGCCCCAGGGATTCTGAGAGTGTCAGGAGAATGGAGCCTCTGCGCTGAGCTCCCTCTTCCCCCGTTGATGCCAATGTCACGCTGTTCTTAGAGCCTTAGCTCCAAATGCAACATTCAGTGTGGTTTAGAGTGAGTCCAGCACTTCCAGATGCCCCTGCCAGCCTCTCCCTGGTTGGTAGCCCTGCCCAAGTCTTTGGGACTGGGCCTTCTAGAGATTGATCCATATCCTGGCCCCCTGGGTCCCTAGGATGCACCCAACTCTGGAATCCAACCCTCTCTTGAAGCCCTGTGTTATCCACCTGGCCTTCATCCCTCCTTGTGACCCGTGACCTTGTCTCGGCTGTTTTGCCTGTAGAATGGGAACAGTGTCTGCTTCGTGGGTATCAATAGCAGGTGTGTGACAGTGGCCCAGGTGTGTGTGACAGTGGCCCAGGTATGTGATGTGGGCCACGTGGGAGCTGTGCTTCCCTGGCTGTGAAGGACTTGGTTCTTAGACACAGCATTAAGGAAGAGGGAACAGGACAGTTTTCAAGTCAAGGATTTCCATGGACATGAGAAAAGAGTTAAGGGCACTCTGCTAACCTTCCAGCACCTTCTGTGCCCTTTGAGTGGGAGCAGGGAGTTGGGTGAACAGGGAGGCAGGGGTACCATGTCATTACCTAGACCCCTCTGCTGGTACCAATCTGTGGCCGGGAACAAGGAGACAGCGGGGTGAACCTGAGGGAGAAAAGACTTTGCAGTAGATGGTGAAGGGCCAGGGGTGCCTCTCTCTGCTGCTTTTGCTCCCTCCACTCCCCCACTTCATCTGTCATACAGTCTCCCTGCTTTCCTCTGCCCCATTCCCTGGACCAGGGTCACATGGTGTCCTTGACCCTGTTTCCATAGAGATAGATCTGTAGATATGTAAAGATATATGCTATAGAATAGAGTGCCAATCCTATAGGGAACTCACTTTCAATAATTCTCTCTTGTGACCACAAATGTGTGAGTCGGACAGAGATCTGTAAATCCTGGGAAGGAAGGGAGTTGGAAGCCACAGGAGAGGAGAAACATCCCTCCTGCTCCTGGCTGCTGATTCTCCATGGCTTAAGGACCTGTGACCCCTACTGTCCTGGTGGGTGGCCAGTGGTCACCTTAGCTTTATAACAGAACCACAGCTTGGAGACTGGTGCCCCCTCAGAGGCCACCAGCAAGTGGACCAGCAAGTGGTCCTGCTCTTATTCCGAAAGACAGGAACTAGTTCTTCAGGAACACTTCAGTAGATCCTCACACAAGCAAACAGCCCTGGGAGTGGGCTCTGATGGACGCCCAGGCCTCTGGACTCTGATATATGCCCAGGACACCTATTGTCACCTATTGTTATCTGCTCAGCCTCCTCTAATGAGAAGCTGTCTCTGCTTTGTTCCGTCTTATGGTCCTCCGCCACTCCTCGCTTGCTCCCCCCCCTCAACCCAGCACAAGTGCTACCACCATCCCCAGGCTTATCCTCCATACACTGTGCTGTGTGGTTCATATCCTCCATGGGTCTGTTAGCCTCTGAATCCAGGTCTAGGGGTAGAAGGTTGGACCTGAACGTCTGGCAAGGGGTCCTCTTTTACTCGGCTGTTTGTCGAATCTGAAGCAAAGATACATCCTTGGGAGTGCTTACCAGCTTCTTGGCACAAAAGGAAGGAGACAGCAGGACCTCTGCTTTCATTTATGTATTCTGTCACTGGGCAGCGCCTGGCTTTTGCCAAGCTGGTTCCTACATGTAGCCAGAATACATACTGCTCAGCAAGTACTTATTTATTAGGCGAGTACAGTTCACTGACCAAGCGCAGACGTTAGTAAGTGGACAGTACATCTATCACCTAGCAGGTGCAGCTGTGCAAAGCTGGGCCCTGGAACTGTCCCCCAGCTCCCTCCCGACTTCCCACATCTGCAAACAAGGACCATATCCCCTTGCATATTCAAGCCTGGCTCCCAGCAGGCCAGGTCCTGTTTCCTCTGAGGAGGAATCTGTGTGGAAAACTTCAGGAATCTAGCCCATAATTTTCCTCTGCTTTTTACCTTTTCTGTAGAAGAAACATGTACTGTGAGCCCTCGAGAAAGGAGAAATTGCGGCTTCCCTGGCGTCACCGCCACACAGTGCAAGGAAAGAGGTTGCTGTTTCGATGACAGTATCCGGGGATTTCCATGGTGCTTCCATCATCCTACGGCCATCGAAAACCCTCCAGAAGGTACAATCACTTCTCAACACAGTAGGGGATGAGGAGTTAGTTAGTAGGGAGAACTGCATGAGACTAGGTGTCACTGGTGGTCCCTGGATGCTTGTGACATGGCTGAATCCCGGCCTAGGGGTGAAAGGTCAGGGCTGAAAGCCTGGCAAGGGTTGGACCTGCTTTTACTTAATAGTTTGAACCCAAACTACATCCTTGGGAAAGCTCCCTGGAGCAGGAGTGAAGGGGACGACAAGACAATGCCCCAAGACAGCTTCTCTGTGTGCACTTGTGTAAGAGGCCGTGTGCATGCAGAGGCATGTGTACACGTGTTTGCATGTGTGGAGGCCAGAGGTCAACCTCATGCGTCATTACTCAGGAGCCATCCACATTCCTTCCTAAGATGGGATCCCTCCTGCCTCTATCTCCTCAGTACAGGGATTATAGGCATTTACCACAGTGCAACTTCTAACACGGACCTGGGAATCGAATTCAGGTCCTCTTGCTTGCAAGGCGAGCACTTTGCCAACTGAGCCATTTCCCCAGTCCTGACAGTTTGTGTTTCACGAAGAATTTTCCTATTGGCACTTCAGGTCAAAGTTTCCTACAGCTGTCGAAAGAGAAAGACATCGCTCATGAGTATCTTTGTCTGTTCTTCTCCCTTTAGAGGAATGTCCCTTCTAGAGTCCATCCGAGAGAGCTGGTTACATCAAGACTTGGCACCACCACCCATATCGGGCACTGAAGCCATCTGGCCCACCCACTGGATATACACACCTGTTCTGTGGCTGGATCTGGCCTGGTGACATAGTTCAACCTCTCTGACTTTCAGAACTCAAATTCGGCCTGAGAATTAAAAGACATGAATGCTATTCTGTGTTCTTCTTCTTCTTCTTTTTTTTTTTTAAATACAAGCCATTTTCCTCTCTTTGATAGTCAAATGCAATATTCTGCCTGATGATGCCTTGTCATGGATCAACTCTTAGCTGGAACTATCCAGAGGAGGCAGGACTGGGTGGCTGGGAGGGTGAAATGACATATCCTATAGCTGGTGCAGGGTTGCTGGTTATCATTGGTGTCGAGACCAAGGGCAGAGGTCTCAGGGTCGTGCTGAGGGACCTCACAGGCTTTTTAGCACAAGTGCTCCATGAGTGCTCCATCATGAGTGGTCCTCAGACATCCAGGGGAGGAGGGACTGATCAAGAGCTGAGACCCATCTTGCAATGCCACTAGAGATATTGTAAACTCTAACAAACCAGGATCAGTCTCTGGTCCTCAGGAGGAGCACTAAAGCCACAACAACGAAAAAAGCAGAAGAAAGAGATTCATTTAGTGTGGCCACATTGGGAAGAAGAACAAAGAGATCTAGTGGCCCTCCATCCCTAGTCTATCTTTGGAACCCTGACATGAAGCTTAGGCTTAAATAGAGGGCAAGAAGTAGACATAGCTAAGCAATATGGTCAAAGTGTGGTTCCATCCACCACCTTGTCTGGGTTCCAAGGTGGTCTGTCAGGTTGTAAATCTCCAAGGAGACAAGTCCCCCTGCTTGGCTAGTGTCAGCTTTAGCCTTTCTTTCCCCCACATGAGGTTCCTGGGGGAATTCCAATTTCTTGGGGGGTGTATTTCTCAATCTAAACCAAATGAAGGGGCATGGTTGTTTCTTTGCAACATCTTTGCTTCTGCGAGGGCAGCCACACTAATGCCTTTACTACCTCTAACAGAAACTGGTTTAGAATGTGAGCCCACAGCCACATGTCTGAGTGAGTTAATAAGAAAATGGTGTGGTCATGCATCAAACCCAACCCCCGCAAACAAATGAACTGGAAAATAGAACAAGAGTCAAAAGATACAGAGGCTCTGTAAACAGAGATTGCTCATTCACTCCTGGCTGCCCAGATCTGAATAATTACACAGAAACTATATTAATTACAGCACTACATCCTAAACTAACCCATTTCTATTAATCTCTGAATCTCCACAAGACTGTGGCTTACCAGGTAAGGTTCTGGCATCTGTCTTCTTTGGCAGCTACACAGCATCTCTTTGATTCTGCTAACTCTCTCTGTATATATCTCTATTCAGATTTCCCACCTGGCTTTACTCTGCTAAACCATTGGCTGAAACAGCTTTATTCACCAACCAATAAAGGCAACACATATACAGAAGGACATCCCCCATCAGCTCGAAGTCCCTTCTCACTTTAGTTTGAACACAGTGCAAATAATGGGACACAATGCCATCTGTAGCTGCCAATGCCACTGCCAGCCTAGTATGGCCATGATAGATGAGTAGTCGCATGGAGGAGGGACCACAGGGCCACTAGTTGTAAGGGCTTTCATGGAGTGAGGGAAGGAGCCTTTTGGAGGCAGCCAGCTCCCTCCAGGGAGTACAGCTAAGGAGGCTGGGGCTCTGAATCCATCCTCCCATAGGACTCTTAAGTGCTTATTGAACATGGCTCCCAGGAAGAAGAAAGGAGGACTGAATGCTGTGCCCCCCCCACCCCATGTTAGTCGGACATCAGGATGAGGAGTGCAGAAATGAGAACAGCTAGGAGAAGTACTTGGGACTGGAGCCTGTCCCCTATAACAAGTGTACACAGTCATCCTTCAGTGTCTCCGGGAGACAAGCTCTAGGAGCTTCCAAAGACAACACAGTCTGTGAACTCTCAATACACTTAGGTGAGATGGCAGGGTAAACTGCACACAGCCTACATAGTCCTCTTACATGGCTGAGATCACCTGTCACTCAAAATAGCAACAGTGGAAGTACGTCCTAAACAGCGGTATCACCACGTCTTTTGAGAAACGAGAAGAAAAGGCTTCTGCGCATGCGCAGAGTCAGAGCTCATGGATCCTGGCAGCCGACAGCACCCAAGCTCTACAAGCATGTGTTCCGTGTCGTGCATGCGCCGTTAGGATCAGAGAGATGCTCCTTCTCTGTGCAGTATGTCTGGAGACTAATTGTCCGCATTAGCTATTTATCTTGTTGCTGTTAGAAAAACACCTAACAAAAGCCACTTAAGGAAAGGAGAGCTTTGTTTGGGCTCGAAGGCACGGTGGTGCGAGCTTGAGGGGTCGTGTTGCATGCACAGTCAGGAAGCAGAGAGACTGCATGCTGCGGCCCATCCAGCTTTCTTCTTCCTCTTCAGTCCAGGACTTGTCCCGAGAATGGTGTCTCTCACAGTTATAGTAGGTCTTCCCACGTTGGTTAACCTAATCTGGAAACTTCCTCACGGGCATGCCCAGGGACTTGTTTCCATGGTGATTCTAAATCCTGTCAAGTTGACAATTACTTTTTTATTGCTGTCTGACCAAGGCAATTTATAGAAGGAAAAGTTTATTGGGCTTACATTTCCAGAGGGATGCGTCTATCATGGCAGGTTGGCATAGCAGCAAGCTGCTGGCTTGGCGTCCGGAACTCCCATCTTCAAAAGCAAGCGTGAAACAGAGGGAACAAACCGGAAGTGGCCCCAGGCTTTTATTTTCAAGTGTTGTGCTTCCTTCAGCAAAGCCGCACCCACCTCCTAAACCTCCCCAAAGACTGACACCAACTAGGGACCAAGTGTCCTAACATCCAAAAGGGGGACATTTCATTCAAGCTACCGCAGCCTCTGCTGCTGGCGAGAGGTGAACTGTCTTCGGTAGGATCCCATAAACCTCAGATTGGGAATAATCTGCCCAGCTTCTTTGGGGCACAGGCCTGGGACAAAGCGCTGAGGGTCTGCACCACATTTTGCTGAGCCATGCATGAGGTGACAACTCCAGTGTTGTCTAAAGTCCACCCAGCAGGTACACCTTGTGCTGTCTTCCCCCAGCAAGAAGGGCGCTTCCCATGACATCTCGCAGCTGGTCTGGTCCCTGGGTGCTCATGTCCCACACCTCCCCCTCCGTCCTCACCTAGCTCTCACTCATGGAGAATGAGGAAAACCACTCCCTTTCCAAACCCTCTCAGCTAGAGGCAGTCCTGATCCAAGGGGGCGTCTGTGTGTAGGCTGTGGGGAAGGAACTTAGGAATTTTCTACCTTGTTGGAGAGAGAGAGAGAGAGAGAGAGAGAGAGAGAGAGAG